>ML780924.1:288455-325607 GCA_009831015.1 Picea engelmannii
AACTTCTCATTGTTTAGTGTGACCCTGCATTATTTATGTACTTGGTTATTAAAACCCTGCATTCCAATGTATTTGGTTGTCTAAGCAATATTCTTCATACCTTTTCTGTTAATTGGCATCTGATTTACAGTTTCTAAAAGCACGGGTTCATTAAGCTATTCTGATAAGTAATCTCTCCATTGTGCTATCTTAGTATCCCATTGATCCACCTACTGAAAAGTATTCAATTCTTAAGTTACCAGGCATACTTAGCTTACAACCCTAAGTAGTTTCCTGGAGTGATAACACCTTCCACCCTTATTCTCTCCATCTTTGCAGACAGAGACTTCACCATCTTAGTCAGTTCATCCACTTGAGGGTGGGGCACTGATGGGTCAGAAGTCGAGGCTTCCGACCTTCCTTTTCTCCTTTCTGCGTCGGCCTTGTTCCTCAGTCTGTCGGTTGCTAACACATTGGATTCCACCTCTATGGCCACATCTTTCATTTGAGATAAAGTGGTGGCTCTTCTTTCTCTCAAAAAAAGGCAGAAATCTGGGCCGAACGCGCTAGCATATGAAATCTTAGCTGAGGCTTCTGAAGGCTTTATCTCTGTCGGGATCTTGTTATACATCTTATTGAATATTTTGGAGAAGTCTGAGACAGACTCTCCTTCCATTTTCTTCAGAGATCCAAACTCTGTCATGTAATACATGAAATCCTTCTTATCTCCCCACTGCCTCAGGAAAGCATTATCTAGGGCTTCAATCCCAGCAATAGATCCCAGAGCCAATATTCTAAACCATTTCCTCACCTCGCCATCCAAGCTCTGGACGAAGACCCTCATCCAGACATCTTCATTCTCAATGTTGAGATTATCTGCATAACTGTAGAAAGCAGCCAGGTGCTCTTCAACAGTTATGTCTCCTTCCCCAGTGAACTTGGGCATATATTTCAAGTAGTCTCTAGTAGGGAGAGGATCCATAGGTTGAGGTAGGATCAAAGGAGCATATCGAGCAGCAACTATGGAATCCATTCTAGTTAGAGGGGGATTAGAACTAGCCATAGGAATATTAGGTGAAGGAGAGCTTGGAGGAGAAGGAGTTTGTGAAGGGGTTGCTGAGAACGAGCCTCTAATGGGAGTGGGGAATAAGAGGGGATTTAAGGAGAAGGCTATCGAGCTCAAGTCAGCGGGTGCTCCTCTTTGTACAGGAGTGGTTAAGCTGGGCGTAGGGAAATCTTCTGCGGTCCTGGGTCTATGCCAGAGTACAACTTCAGGGGAGAGGGGAGTGACAAAGTCTTGTCCCTCTGGTCCCAGACCAGGAGAGGAAAACTCAACAGGAACACTCCCAAAATTTAGGAAACGGGAAACTATAGAGACAAGCCTGTCAAATAACTAAGGAGGAGAAAAAGGAGCTCCAACAGAAGGATATGGTGGATTACCTGGTTCTGTGATGGAGGCTTCTTCTTCAGAGGCCTTTCCCTTTCTGAGCACCACCTCTGGATCTATTTCAGGCGTAGCTAGAGGCAGTTGTGGATGAGACCGCGTATGCCTACCTCTGAAAGCCACAATTAACAGAGCAGTTTCTCCCCAGTGGAGTCATCACAATGGAGTCGCCAGGTGCAAATTAGCAATCTTGAAAGGCTCCGATAATCCGATGCACCTTCGGATTCAGAGGCTCAATGTCGTTCTACACAGGGAAAATCTTCAATTTCATCCTCAGCAATAGCGCCAAGAAATTTTAGCACTGGAACTCACTCCTATATTTCTTGCAGGAGCAGAGCCCAATGCCCATCAGTTTAATGTCACGATTTGATAAATGGGCGATCAAATGGGTAGAGACTCAAGGAGATATCACTCTAGCTCAAGGACTGGATCTGGTACTTAAAGAACAAAGGAGGTCTGGAATCCTAACTTCAGCCAGTGGGTTGATTAAAAGATGAGCAGGTGGAAGACTTAGTAAGAAAAGTGAACAAACAGCTTTGGGCAACAGGCTTGCAACGGTTTGTAGGGGAAAACCTTTGAACGCAGGATCCTCCTGGTTCAAGGCTTCAAGAAACTTAATAGAAGACTTGACTGGATCCTCCAATTCTAATTCATTCAGCATTAAGGAAATCATGGGAACCGCTTAGAGACTCCGTAACTATTACAGTGATCCATTACAACATCATCCTACAACAGCTACAACTCGACTGAATCCTCCAATTCTAAGCTTCTCTAACACAGTATAACAAAGATGTAAAGAATCTAGCATTCATTAGGCAAGAAGTCTTGGAAGTCTAGAAATAACCAGAAAACAGTGCTTCACTAAAGTTTTACAACTGGGAGCTCTGCTCAAACATCGATACCCACAAAAATGGTAGAAATGCCTACATATACCTGGAACTGACTTAGGCGCTAAAGGCGTGATCATATCATGAATTCAATGCTTGACATTGAGGAGCTTCTCTATCAGGATGGGCTATCAGTCTGCCTCAATCAAATCTGTCCTCTGCTCCCCTGTCCTACGCCTCTTTAATTCAGCATGGCTCGCGCCAGGGGGTAGCTGAGCCCTTTGAATATTGGACTGGTGTGTGCAGGCTCTTCTGGTGAGTTGGAGACTCGGTGTGGCTTTCCTGAAGAGAACCGGTACAAGGGACCCTCCTGGGTAAACCTCAGTCGGTACCTCCATACTCTGCAATAAATGGGTGACGTGAGGCTTCACCCACCCTCTTTCCTCTTTTCTTATGAGCCGAAGCGGCTCCTTGGATCCTCGAGTGGAATCCCTGATGAAAATCTGACCCAGTTCACAGGTCTCTTCTTCTTTCCTCACAGTCTTCTAAACTTCATCGTGACCCTTTCGCGACTCTGTATTGGGTTTCGGGGTTTCGTGTTCCCCACTGTCAAGAGTTCTTGACCCTTTGAACTCTCGATCACCGATTCTCCGATGATCACGTGCATGAGTTATCCCTCCTGGCTATACTATGGTCCATACGACCACATCTTATATGACCTGAGCCAAACCTCTATCGGGGTTTCAACTTTTTTGATGTCTCGATACACAAGTCCCCGGGACTCGCGATTCTCTGATTGCCGATATGCCTTCTGTGCTAGCCCTCCAACTAGGCCCTGGTCCAAATGACCGCTACCATATTCCCTTGACCATACTCTCCATCGGGGTTTCGCGGTTTGCGATGTCAATGAGCATGCATCCTCTAGACTCACGATTCCCCGAAACTCGATGGCTCATGGTCGTTGACCTATCAGCGGTCCACTCCCTATCGCGAAATCCTGCCACTTGTCCTCCATCATTGACATGTGTTCCCTGTCAATCAGGAAATCGTGTATCGCGATTCTCTGATGCACAAAACTCTCACTCCCGGGGTCTCCGATATCCTGATGAAGCCCTCCTGTGGAGCTTTCATCGATGGTGCTAGAGGATATTGCTAACAAGAAATATCGCTAACACAACTGGTTAAAAAATCGGCATGTGCTAAGGATACAAAGGCATCATGCACACGTGCTATAGTTGAATAATGCTGGAAAATCACATATGTGCCTGATGCACAATTGTGGATGCAAAAAACTGCGCACACCTCAAAACGACACATTTATGATTTTGGTCAGCCTTCCACCCACTTCTAGTTCATCTCCCCAGTCGATTTGACACCCAAATCCGAGCTGAATCCGAGTGGGGGTCTAGTCAAAGACCTAAGGGTGCCCTTAAGAGCCCCCTTTTCACACTAAAGGTTGGTTGAATAATGCCTCAAAACTTTTCTATAAAAAGAAGCCATTGGTGCACTATATTTTCAAGGAATTCATTTGTATCGTTATGTTTCCTATATTCTCTTAGAGGATCCTCTTTCCTCATCAAGAGCATATAAGCATCATTTCATTTAGCCATTCATATCACCTCTTGAGTGAATGTACTTTGGATTTTCTTCACCATTTCCTTCTAGTTTGTTACTTGTAAGAAGAGCTCAATCATTGGGGGTTCAAGAGCCCTCCCTTAGAGGAAGAGGGGATCCATAAGTCTCTCTTTCGCTTTGGTGTTTTCCCACTAATACAACTTATCCATTGGTGATTGGTGGCATACATGTTTATTTTCTTGTTATATTTCCCTTATGCACTCTATTTTAGTTTCTTTTATTGTTATTAGCTTAGTTCTTTGCTTATTTCTTATGCTTGATGTTTCTAACTCTTGCATTCACTGTTGTCTTGTCCAGCTAACCCAACTGGACTTGTAAGTGTCCTTATTTTGCTCATTTAGGTGATGAAAGGGACGCAACAGATTGGTGACTCCATTGGGCATAGGTATCAATTCCCCCCCCCATTTGGGTTGTTTGAGAACGTCATTTTGGTTTATTTAACTTGTAGGAACATTAACCGGCCCATGCCTACCTGCAAAAAGCTAAATTCATAGCTGAGTTGAGAGAATTGCATCCGAAATTTCTTTCACGGTCATGTAAAGGAAAGTGCGTGGGTTTTCTAACCCACATTCGTGTCTTCTGAGAACATGCGCGAAACCCATTGTGTTTCTTAGCACATTCTGCACAATACGCCAAAAAATCATTTTTAATTTGCACATTGGCACCCAATGCGCCTCTGTCTACTTTGCGACCTGCGAATTTGTCCCTAAAATCATAAATTGTAAGGGGTTTTGTGATCTGTTGGAGGCCCATAGCCTTCTTAGGTTTGATTATATGCAGATTTTAATATGCACCACATTTATATTCCCTCTCCACTTGAAGGGTTAGTCAAAACATAGGCACCTAGGGGGCTAAAATTCACATTTATCCTCTCTTTGCTTTCATTTTTCCACATGGATGGCTTGATTTGATTAAAGTTAAGATGGAATCATTCTATATCACATATAAAACTTGCATTGGGACCATAAATTAGACGTCAATCTTTGAGTATGCTCTTCTCTCGCACCATAGAGCGATCTTGAGAATACAAAAAATGATTGAAGGAAAATTTCATCTCCCTTAAAAGGAAAAATATTTAGGAGAGGACAATAACCTCCCTCGGGATTCCTCTTAGTTTATTTTTCAAACACATATTAAAATTGTAAGGGCCCATACATGCCCACATGCTACAAATATAGGATAGTGTTTATATTTACGTTTTTTATATTAAATCACTAGGGAAGTTTAAAGGTTTTGTAACGGGCCCATACATGCCCACTTGTCCACAATCTAGGCTAGTTTTGAAGATTTCTTAGATTAAATCACACTAGGGAGTTAAAGGATTGGTAAGGACCCACATGTCCACATGCTAGTTCTCTAGGGACTTTAAAATTCCACAAGGTTGTACCAATGGAATCTAGTAAATTAGGTAATCAAGACTTGTAAGGACCACATGAAGTCCACATGTGGCAAGGTGACACCTAACTTATTAAAAATTTGGCACACTTTCACTTGTTCACACACAAAGTCAATAATCACTCACATAGTTTTATCTAGAAATCATGGAGGTTGAAGTAAGTTTCCTCCAAAGGGATTCTGAAATGCCCCACCCTTTTTTTGACGAGACTATCCACTCCCACTTAATATCAATGAGATTGGTCCACACCCCCAATCTCACAAACAACCACATAAAATATTTATAAAAACTCCCTAAGTTTTCCTCCACAGGAGATGCTAAAAGAATTTTTTTAGTCCAGGTAGGATCTCGGGGATAGGCATCCAAATAAATCCTTGTTATCAGGTTCTCACATCTTCAAATAGTAGAATTTATCAAATAGGGAACTTTAAATACTTCAAGTCAAGTGCTCCTACACCATAAGGCAGAGAGATACTCATGAAGGGTTGAAGGCCGAGGTCCAGTTGTTCTGTGTGTCCCCCCTTGAGGCACCCACCTCTTGGAAGAGATCCATCCCATGACCCATTTCTTAGGTTGAAAATCTAAATGTCACACTTTGACCGAGGTACCTAGTGACCAAATTTTAGGGCATCTACCCAGGTGGCAATTGTGAGCTGCAATTGCACCTTGATCGGATTTTGTGTGGCTATTGAAAATTATCGCCATCTCTTTTAGGATATGAACCCTCTACCCCTCATTATAATTGATTGTTTCATGCTTCACTAGTTCCTCTTCTGGTGGCTTCAGACCCCACTGTTGAGTGCTTTTGGAAGGTCTAGTGCTATTTGAGAGGAAGGACATTATGTCTTTTAGGCGACGATCATTTGTTTTCTTTGTCCTCCCACGTGGACAAAATGCACCTATCCACATGTATGCTTCTTTATTGATTTATGTATGATGCTCTTGTGATTACATACAATTGTGATATATATAGTGATAGGTTCAAAAAATTATAGAAAAGGCTCTTGTTCATTTATTGCTCTCATCATCATTTTGCACACATCCACTTTGCTAGTCGAACATCATAGGGGACCCACAACATCCCTGTAATTCCAGACACTTGCTAAATCTCCCTCCTATTCTAGGGGGAGTTCCTAGTCTTGCCAACCCATCGACTCCACCTTCTCACACTCCTGTGAGTGCTACTATCTTAGGATCCACTTTTCTTGGTTCCACTTTACTTGGGTCCACTTCCCAAGGTCAACCATCCACCCACTTTCCTTTACAAGGAAGCAAGGGGCATACTTCTTCCTCAGGAGGAAGTACAACCCCACCTAACCCCCCTCAAGGGATAGGGACACACAACACTCACACCATGGCTAGAACTAACCCTCCTCAAGGGTCAAGTACACAAAAGATTCCCACCATGACAAGAATTAATCCTCCACCACAACCCTAGATGTCATACTTAGCTTCCCTCAATATACCGGATCTGACTAAGCTCACCAATGATCCTATTTTGCATGACCCCATGTGGCCTACAACGCCTAACAAACTCCCTTTAGACATCCCCAAGTTTGAAGGAAAAGCGGGAGACGAACCGGCCAACCATATCATGACCTTCCACTTATGGTGCTCTTCAAACAACATCATGGATGACTCTATCTAATTGAGGTTATTTCAATGCACACTCACTGGCCCATCAACTAAGTGGTATGTAGAAGAAAAATTTGGGTCCCATACAACCTTTGAATTTTTGGCCAAAGCAATTTTTACCTTCTTTCAACTACCAATCTGTCATGAAAATGGTCTTGAACTACTCTCAGAGTTTAAACAAACCTCCTCTACACACATCGTTGACCACATTCACGAATGGCCTCGGTGATGTAGTCTATGCAAAGAAGAAGCCACCAAGCAACAATGCCTTAAATGGTTTCTCAAATCCCTTATTTCCCTCTTTGCAAAGACGTGGTTCCCACCTTCCCTCAGTCTGAAGAAGAATTCATCAGCAAGGCTCAATAGTTCGAGCTCATTTATTCTCAATCAAGATACTTATATATGGTACTACCTAATGCCCCGAGAACTGTGCCATTCGGCCAGGAAAAACCTGGGATGTCTCACTCTGCGGATGGATTGATTGGTACCATGACACACCACAATCCACACATCCAAAAACCACCTATGTATGGCACACCTTAATATTCACCATTATATGGAGTACTCCCTTATTATCCTCCTCCCCCTATCAACAACCATACCCTGTTCCCCCCCCTCCACCCATAAATGGACCCCCGCCAGCCCCCATGATGCACCCATATATTCAACCTAGTTCTGGAAATACCTCTACCTCTTCTTACACCCTAAGCACTAGTGAAAGCACCATGCCTTCCTATGTACCCTATGGATCATTACCACAACATAATCTATACTTCCCATTTCCTAGTCCTCCCCAGTCCATTGCTTCTCCATAAGGACAACCACACACTGGGGTTAATTTTGTTCATCCCTCTCCCATTTAGCAATATCAAAATTTCGAATAGTTGAATATGGATAATCCGAACCATGAGTCGAACAATTCCAAAAATAAAGGAAAACACTGAAACAATAATAATCCGGGACCAGGAGAGAACCAAAACAACCCCCAATAGAACCAACCTATCGGGGGCAACTAGAATCAGGGGAACCAGAACCCCCAAGGGGGAAATAACCACAAACAGCCAGGGAAGAACAAAAATCTTCATACAAACTTATCGTGTGCCCTTTGTGGTGAGTATGGCCATTATACTCACCATTTCCCTCAAATTGTTGATTTTAAATAGATGAAAGAATCCAGAAATGGACAATGTCCCCCAGCACCGCTTGCCCCCCAACAAGCCCCACAACAATATGTACAAAAACCACCCCCTATCGTACTTCAAAACCCCATCCCTCACCAAGGGGTGATGAACACTCAATAGGAGATACATCCTGCCCCACCCTAGATGGGACAGTATCCAAATCCTGGCAATCCTACATATTGCACTATCCTCCTCACTAGTGAGGAAGAAGTTCTTTTCCAAACACACAATTGTCAATACAACACACCCTCTGAATCTTCTCCCACCACCTCGGAAGTGCCCCCAGTCACAACTGGACCACCTTTGATGTTTCCATGCCCTAATACTGAAGCACCCCTTTGTATTCCGAGCATTCCACTGCGAAGAAATGTCAACAACCCTCATGCTAGGGAGGCCCACAATTACAGCCTGGTCGATGACTTGGCATAGTATCCTATCGCCATGTCGATCTTAGAAGTCCTTAAAACCTTTCCCACTCAACAGAAATCATTACTTTCCTCCCTAGGGACAGTTGACCCTGGTGACACAAGAATCATCACCTTCGATCTTGATAGTGGGGAACCTCGTCTCCCCGCTCTAGTAGCTTTCCAGATACCAGTTAAAATATAAAACATCACAGTTCATCATTGTATCATTGATGAAGCTGCATCCACATGCATCATGTCCAAATCCGTATGGCAGAAACTTGACTCCCTCGAGCTCATACCATCTTCCATCACTTTGAGAGCTTACGATGGACGACCATCCTCTCCTGGAGGGCTCTTTCCAAATGTCCTCGTTGAACTCAAGGGAAAGATATCCTTATTGAAATTGAATTTATCAACGCTCCACTCGATTACAACATTTTGTTTGGGCGTAGCTACATGTATGTGATGAAGGTTGTGGCCTCTTCCATTTTTCTCACAATGATGTTCCCCCACAATGGGAAGATCCTCACTATCGACCAAGTGTCACATTACGAGCCCAACCCTTTCTCCAAAATCGATAATATCCTACCCTTTTTTCACACTAATCCCGAGGCCTACCCACTCAATGAGATGGGTCCCAGAATTTTTAAAGACCCATCCTTAGTAGGGACATACCATGGAGCATCTCCGCTCAAACATCCCTCAGCATAAGTATGTGTCATCTCATCCAATGGAACAGAAACTGGAGATACCCTTCCTCCCACAAAGGTTTCATTACTATCTAACATCCCATTAGTCATAGAGCTCCTTCCTCAGGAATCCCTTGAGAACCCTCCATATCCCCCTATTCCTGATTATACCCTCCCCCAGGGCCACATTCCAGTTTGGGAGACAATCCCCCAAGACATTACCCAAATCCCCTTCTTTTACCCCTCGACGGGTGTACAAGCTTTCCAAGTAGCCACAATGATTACACTTCCCAATATGGTGCTGGAAATTCTAGTATGGTATCTACATCCACTTGAGATGGTCCCTCAACCATCCCTCCCTCCCCAAATAGAAGGAATCCCAATGTAGATTCCAATACTTACCTCCACCATCCTCCCCACACCCCCACTCACTAGCACCCCTACTGTAGTTGGGGGCAGACAAAATAAGAAAGAGCCTGCCGCTCCACTTCCACCACAAGTTCAAACTCCTTGTCCACTATGCGAGAAATATGGACACCCCACCAATAAGTTCCCATCTCTACCAGAGATACGCAATTTAATTCAACTCCCGCAGGCACCGACACCATGTGTCACCTCCTCCAGTGCTACCACTGCATCCCCTAACATAGGTAGAAAAGGGTTGCGAACCAAATTCACATGTGCCATCTGTTCTGAGTATGGCCATTACACCCACCATTGCCTGGCATTACCTCAATTTCGACAGATTCTAACGAAAGTCCTCCAGAGCTTCCAGTAAGAACCTCCTCCATCTGCATCATCCCACATGCATGTCATTGACATCCACTATGTCATGACCTCTATCAATGAACGCATGTAATGTCCTTTCACTCTCTGTGAATCACTTGATCACTTCACATATCAGTGTCCTATGATCATTGAGTATAGGCGTAATCAATTGGCCCTTATTCCCAATCCTACCATCACCCTAGCTCCGGTGACGCCGGTAGTTCCCCTTACTCCCTCTCTAGATATTTTTTATATCTTATCCCCCGAGCCTGAGGTACTTCCCACTCCTCCATGGTTCATCTATAGCCTAGAGGAGGATTTTCCGCCAAATCCCCCCAATTCTCTAGTTCATTTCCCCACGGAAATTTTACGCTCGACCACCATTTTCAACCCACAATATCTCGATATTTGGTTTATGTCAATTGAACCATCAAAAAATCCTTGTGATACCCCCTCTACATTGTCACCACCAGAAGACAACCACACAGTGATAGACACCAATGTTATTCCCTTGGATCCATTATATTCTCGACAATTCCACTGTGACAAAGACATCCTCAAGGAATTAAATAGCCCCGATTTCCCATGGGGTCCACTCCATCACTGAGTGCTCTTTCTCTCATAGGATACCTTTGTGCCTCCTAGCGAAAACTCCATATATGCAATCGAATCCAAATATTTTATCCCATCGGCGCATATATACTGGTTCAATAATCCTATCCCTGCCCCGGATGCTTTTGAGGAAGGCAATATGGCCAACATTTCCCCCACTATCAAAGTCGATATTTCCATTAAACCTGGAATGATAGAGGAAATCACCATAGGTGTCGCATGATCTTCTGAATAACTCATCGCTTACAAAGCTCTCTTTGAGGAATAGCGGGACATTTTTGCCTAGTCATACACAGAGATTCCTAGCCTTGATCCCTCTATTGTCGAACATTGTATAGACACATGGCCTGATATTACCCCTATATGAGAAAAGAAACATCCATTACACCCATCCAAAGAAGCGGCTATCAAAGCCGAAATTGACAAATTATGCGTTGCAGGGTTCATATACCCTATCGCATATATGTCATGTGTCTCCAACCCTGTCCCTGTTAACAAAAAATAGGGCACTATCCATGTCTGTATGGATTTTCACGAACTCAATCACACTTGTCCCAAAGAAAATTTTCCAAGGCCCTTCATCAACCAAATTATCGATGATTGTGTCAGCCACGAGGCTTTGTCCTTCATGGATGGCTTCTCTGGCTACATCCAAATTCAGATGCACCCAACTAATTAATACAAAACCGCATTCACTACCCCTTGGGGTACCTTTGCATATCATGTCATGCCTTTTGGCCTCAAGAATGCTGGAGCAACTTTTCAATGTGCCATGACATACATTTTTCATGATCTGGCTCCAATCATTCTAGACTACTTGAACAATCTCACTGCTCGATCTAAGAAACACATTGAACACCTCGATGACTTACGCATTGTCTTTCACAGGTGTCATCAGTACAATATCTGCTTGAATCCCCTCAAGTGCATATTCTACATCACCACTAGATTCCTCCTTGGGTTCATCATCTCCCAACACGGCATCATAGTCGACCCCCTCAAGGTCCAAGCCATCACAAAAATTCTCCCACTATGGAATTTACGCCAATTGTAGAGCCTACAACACAAAGATAACTTTTTACACCACTTTGTCCCCGATTACGCCACTTGATCACATGGTTTCGTTCACCTCTTACATCATGATATCCCATTCCAATGGGAAAAACATGCCCAAACCAATTTTGATGATATTAAATAAGCCCTCTCCAATGCCCCATTGATTAGTCCACTGGACTATGACTAACACTATATCCTCCACTTATTGGCCTCAACCATATTCGTAGTAGGAATTCTCATCCAATTAGGGGATGACGACCGGGAGAATGTCATTTACTATATTAGTAAAAACCTTTCAGGGCCACCCTTGAAATACAATCACGAAGAGAAACTTGCCCTTGTATTTGTCTTCGTAGTCCATAAACTGTGCCATTACATCCTACTTCGAATTACCAAGGTTGTAGAAGATTCCAACTGAATGAAATACTTGCTCAGTCGCCATCAAATTAACAACAAATTTGCTCGATGGATCATCATCCTTCAGGAGTACAACCATGAATTTTCAACACCCAAGAGCAAGAAATCCGTCATCCTCATTGAACTCATTACAACGTTTCCTTTCGATACTACTAGCTCTCCCATAAATACCAACTTCCCCAATGAACATCTCTTTTTCATCTCCTTGGATGATCCTTGGTACGACTATCTCCTCGTCTACCTCTGAACACAGAAGTTCGGAAACCACCTCTCCAGGGATGATCATCGATGTATTCGGCACCAAGCCCCTTGCTACCTCCTTATTTGTGATATCTTATATCATCAAGCGGTCAACACCATACTTCGTCGATGTTTGACTATCGACGAATATGACCGTGTATTGAATGACTACCACAGCAACACTTGCATTGGCCACCTCTCAAGGATGTCCACCACCAAAAAAATCATTTGAATAGGATATTTTTGGCCCACATTGTTTCACGACTGCATCCACGCAGTGAAGCGATGTGACAAATGTCAGCTATATGCCAACAAAGTGAGAGCACCACCTGCTCTTCTCCACCCAGTCATTACAGTCAGTCCCTTTTGAAAATGGTGCATATACTTCATGACTTGCAACCCTCCATATAGAAATGGACACAAGTACATCATCATTGCATTCGATTACTTCACCAAGTGGGACGAAGCCATGCCTACCTTAAACAACACTGCTGACACTGCAACGCATTTTTTCTTTAACCATGTCATCTCCCATTTTGGAGTACCACTATAGCTAGTCTATGATCATGGGAAACACTTCGAGAATGTGATTTTTGTCGAACTCTCCTCCAGGTTAATCTTCGCCCATCAGTTCTCCTCCCCATACTACCCTTAGTCCAATGGACAAGTAGAGGTGGTCAACAAGGTCCTCAAAACCATGTTGCAGTGCACAATCAACAAACATAATACCAATTGGCACCATATGTTGTTTTCCTCACTATGGTTTTATCACACGACAATTAAAACTACCACTGGTTTCACACCATTTCATCTTGTCCATAAATTTCGAAATTACGCACTGCTATTAAGCTATTACCCAACACCATTCCAATGGAGCAGCGTTTGCTAAACTTAGAGTCGCAAGATGAATACCATTGGTCTTCATTATAGAACATTGAGGTAGCCAAAAAACGGTCGAAGGCCACCTTCGATCGCCATGTCAACCTTTTATCATTCAACAAAGGTGACCTCATCCTTGCTTACGATATCGCTCACGATACCTTCGGCCACAACAAGTTTGAGTCATTATGGAATGGACCTTACATCATCCAACATTACCTTACTAAAGCCATATACATCTTGGCCTCTCCTAATGGCCACCCCCTCAAGGAACCCGTCAACGGGTTGTACTTAAAGAAATTTTATGCTTGAGCGTAGCCATGCTACACTAGGTTTTTTTCTTGTTGTAGAGTTTTTAGTCTTGTTTTTTCTCCATATATTGTGTCTAATATATCATTTGTGTTATTGATAGATGCCTCCTCCATTGGCCCTCCACATCGGTTACGCCGACCAAGCTATTTGTTGGACACAAAATCTCGCTTCGTCCACTTGGGCCCTCTATACCCCCTCGCATGAACTGCTCCACTCGAGTGGCATATGCCTGGGCTCAGCTACCAACAACCAAGAAGAGTACACAATTTTCATTGGCCTCCTTGTTGAGGCCAGTCATCACCATATTCGTCACCTTAGCGTTTTACTAGATTCCCAACTCGTCGTCCTCCAGCTCAACAATGTGTACCATGTACACAATCCATGCCTCTTTCGCAAATACCTGCAAGTTAGAATTTTATCTCGACATTTTGATTCAATCAAATTCACACATATTCCAAGGCAATTTAATCAAATAGCAGATAATATGGCTAACCTAGTGTTAGATTGGCATTTATCCCATCAAGTTACCATTACACATACATAACTCATCAAAATTATTTCACAGCATATAAATTAGACATCATAACCAAAAAACATCAACACATGTGAACATCACAGAGATCCAAAAATGTATATCCATATATACATATTGGTCAATGTGCCATCAATGTTTACAAAAAATAGTACATCAAGTACAACATTCGTATGTACGTAACCATATCACTCCTATAGGGACAAAACCAGTGTCACAACACCATATACAAAATGGGCTCACAAGCCTATATAAATACAAAAAAAACATATACAGAGGTACTCATGGCACCTCTAGAGCACCACCACCCGATCCCCTCTCTGGAAGAGGTACCCCACTAGCTATAGGTCCCTCGGGCCCTGGGGGAAACCGCCCAATCATCACTACTCTCACTATAGCTCCTCTACAGATCAGGGTCTGTGACTCCATCGGAAGATTAATACACTGCTCCAGGATCCCCTCATTCTGAATATGCACCCACATAACCTTGGGAACTCCCTATAGTACTGCCTCTAATCGGCAGTGAAAATCCTCAAACTCTCCTCAGCCCCCCCCGAAGGAGCATGTGACAACCCTGCATCGGGGTCATCATAACATCATCTCCTGGCTGCTCTCTCATCATCAACAGGCCTCACCCCAACATCCTCCCATAACCATCTCTCCCTTGCCCACGACTCTCCCCATGGTGGTCTCATAGGCCCTTAACGAGACAATGCTCTAACCAACTCAACCTCGTGCCCACGAGGTCCCACATCTACACACACAACAAAAAAATGATAGAATCAACATCCATCTATCCATAATGAACATGCTATACTATCTAAAGATCAACAAATCAAATATAACATCATACCTATGTGGTCGAATACCTCTCCCGGGGGTAACACCATCTCTGCGTCATCCCATAAATCCACCCCATTGTATGGAAACTAGAGTATGATTTGTGGAATCTGACGCCACACCCATGTAGCCTCGGTCGTAAAATAGTGGCCACCCTCCCCCCCACCATGGCGAACCAGAATAATCTCCCACTGCCTTAATTGGGGCTCTCTTATACTCGGGGCATCTAATAAAACTCTCTCGCGCAACATGGGCACCCTCTCCAAGAACCATGCTACCAATATGGACCCAAAGGAAAACTCCCCTAAGTCAGTAGAACGAAACCTATTGAGCTGCCCCACCATCTTAGCATGTAGCATCAAGCCCCAGGAAAAATGTTCGCCCGCCAGTTCCCTTTGCATGATCCTCAGCTGACCCCCATTGATCCATTGAGTAGTGAGAGATCCATACACTCTCACAATCATCAATGAAGTACATTGATGCACAAGGGAGTCCATCACCCCAATACTCACCATGGAGCCTGACATGAAGTTCTCCCCCAAACAGTAGGTTCGGGATAAGACATCCAACTGTCCATCTCCGAGTACCACAGGCTCCATTGGTAGGAGGGTTCCTCGAAACAGGAGCCCAGTCAAAAAGTACACATTCTCCATCGCAGAGAATGTAAGATGCTCATCCCGAACAATAAAACACTGCAGATCCAGACTCCACATCACAATCAGGAACTACAACAAGTACTCATGTGCCCTCACTATTGAGCACTCAAAAAACTTTAGCAGCCCACAAGCTGCCAAATCACCCCGTACAGTCGGCTCCTCATCTCTCACCGCCTCTCTCAGGAATGCCCAATCCCTCTCCCTCCAGTGGATCGGCATCATCAACTGGTAGACTACATCCACACATACAATATTTGATCAGCCATCACAACTCATACAAACATCAAAATCTCCAAAAAAGATTAGTTTTTACACCCTTCAGCTTTGCCTCAAAGGCGTGTATTTTTTCCCCACAGGCACGCACATATGCGTGCTTATTCATCCCATAGTCACGCACTCATGCCTGATTGTTGGCCATAATTAGTTGCATGCTCCTTTTCCTCATTTTTCTACCTTCCCCATAATGGACTTCTGAGTAATCTCGTCAAGATTCACATTTTGACTACACCTCCACAATATCATTAGCCCTCCATCTCACCCACCACCAGTTTTCCCATATACAGATTGTCCTCCATTCATTTTTTCTAATACAGAATCCCACCTATGGGGGCCCCACCCTTCACCTATTTTCCATGCAACTTGTGCCCTCATAGGCCAAGCCATATTTCATTGGGGAAACCGTTTCTGATCTGTATGCTCATCCCCAATTATTCTTTATTTATTTGGTAATTTTACAAAGCCTTTGTTTCCAGCCATTTCATAGTTTTTTGTCGTCACCTTTGGTGACCTTCCTTTTTCGGAAAAAGAAACCCATGTCGCCCTTGGTTAGGGAATTCATTACCTTCTCCTCATGTTGACATTGTCCATAAACCATGAGTATCCCACCGTCCATTTACCCCTGATCTCTGAGTTTGTCCACCTTGTCACGCCTCTGGCACAACTTAACCATAATCTAGTCGTCCCCCTGACGCTAGATTCAGTTCCATGGTTGTTGCCACTTATCCTTCACAAATATACCCAACCAAGGGCAGTCTTGAGTCTCACCGCATCTTGACTTCATCTATGTATATCCTCAATCCATAACCATATCATGTAGATTTCATGAATCCCTTTGCTTCTTGGAGTCGCGTCCCCTCCTGTCGACATCAACACAGTTTCCAGAAGGGTGACAATATCTTGGCTCTCATTACCTTCACAATGAGGTGTCTTGAATGGCACAGAGAGAACCATAATTTCTCTCTGCTAACGTTGACCCCCATGACATTCGACTTCAACACTTTAGCATGTTGCAGTGGGTCTTACTCTATGACTATTGCAGTTTTTTTTATTTGTCGACGACCTCTGAAATTTGATCAACTATCAATGCTTATGCATCATTGACACTTCTTATAGGTATCATCGCCTCTTTTCAAAGTTTTTTCACCATCCAAATTGTCCTCTTATATTATGAACATGCCCCCAAGGGCACTACAGTTGTCTACACCAACACATATCTTCAGTTACTGTATTCCACATTTTTTAGTTACATGACACAAGCATGGGGCATTCCCACCTCGTTTGTACACAGTTTTATTTTTCACACCTTGTGATAGGTTTGGGTCCTACCGATTCCCCTCTCCCTCCAATGGGTCACTCTTAAAACTCCTCACAAGGCTCTTTCTTACAAAGGTACTCTCAGTAGAAGAAACATTTATGTATTTTGGCTATACGTATGCTCCTAACCTCACACATCAGGGGGCATCTGTTATCACTAGAATTTCATCCGCAAATGGTTACATGAATTTAGCATCTTAAAACACCCATTAGTTCATCCATGGCCCAGAAAATGCATTTCCAAAGGTCACAAAACTATACAACTGGTTAAAAAATCAGCATGCGCTAAGGATACAAAGGTAGTGTGTGCACGTGCGACAGTTGAATAATGTCGTAAAAGCGCATATGCACCCGATGCGTGACTGGGGATGAAAAAAGCCACGCACACCTCAGAACAACACATTTATGATTTTCGTCGGCCTTCCACCCACTTATAATTCATCTCCCAAGTCGATTTGACACCCAAATCCGATTTGAATCCAAGTGGGGGTTGGTCAAAGACCTAAGGGTGCCCTAAAGAGCCCCTTGTTCACACTAAAGACTGGTTGAATAATGCCTCAAATCTTTTCTATAAAAAGAGGCCACGGGTGCACTATATTTTGAAGGAATTCATTTTTATTGTTATTCTTTCTATATTCTCTTGGAGGATCCTCTTTCCTCATCAAAAGCATACAAGCATCATTTCATTTAGCCATTCATATCATCTCTTGAGTGAATTTGCTTTGGATTTTCTTCACCATTTCCTTCTAGTTTGTTACTTGTAAGAAGAGCTCAATCATTGGGGGTTCAAGAGCCCTCACTTGGAGGAAGAGGGGACCCACAAGTCTCCCTTTCTCTTTGGTGTTTTCCCACTAATACAACTTATCCATTGGTGGCATACATGTTTATTTCCTTATTATATTTCCCTTATGCACTCTAGTTTAGTTTATTTTATTGTTATTAGTTTAGTTCTTTGCTTATTTCTTATGCTTGATGTTTCTAACTCTTGCATTCACTATTGTATTGTCCATCTAACCCAACTGGACTTGTAAGCGTCCTTATTTTTCTCATTTAGGTGACAAAAGGGACGCTACAAACCTGACATTAATTTTCATTTTCTGACACAAATCCCAATGTACACAGGTTGTAGTGGAGTAGCCTGTGTATATGCTTGATGTATAATATGAAAGATGCGTACATGTGGAAAAATATGTATTTTTATCTCTGGATTTTACAAACAGGGATGATAAGTTTGCATAGGGAAATGGAAAATGGCCTTCTGTGCAAGATTGCATAGGGTGAGGAAAATCTCGCTATAACAAGGCTTCCCTTAACCTTCCACTCAGCAGAAAGAAATGAGCACTCTTTGGTACCTCCTGCTTCATTGATGGCTCCATCTTGGATGAACCTAGGAGAAGGAATTTAACAACTAGATGCTAATCCAACAACATATCCAACAAATTTCTAAGAGGACCTGACATCTTTTTATAACTTTTAGATAGGTTTTTTGATGAATTGTAAATTTTTTCTAATTTTGTTTACATATGTAGCCATTTTTACATGGCAAATTAGTATCTCCTATTGGACTGGTTTCACCAGCATAATTAGAATGAAACAGTCAGATAGTTTTCTAGGAGAAGAATAGTGAATCTGTTACTTTGCTTTATGTAAACTGCAAAAACACAAATCTCTTTTTTAATATAAATTTTCAACCATTTCTGCTAAAAAAATTCCATAGTCAATCTTTATCGTTCATCATTAAGTCACAGATATGACTGTAGAGATTATGTTAGGGTTTTTTCCCTAGAAGGAAACCCACTTTTATGAGGGAATTGTATTGCGATTGTGTATTATTGTGAATATTGTATTCTGAGAATGGAGACTGTGAGAGAAAGAAGAGAAAGTTACAATGGGTGTGCTATAGGTTGTATCTCTTCATTTTTCTAGATAATAAAAAGGAAGGCCCTGGCAATTTCTCTAGTGGATGTAGCCCACATTGGGTGAACCATGTATATCTATGTCCCTATTATATTGTATATCTTCTGTGTTTTTTTTATTCATTTGTTTTATTTCATTTCTTTGTGATCCTATTTTTCTAACACTAGACTGTCCCAACTAATTGGAACTCTACACTTCCTTCCATACAAAACCTCAAACGGGCTCATTTTCAATGATTCCTGGTAACCTTTGTTGTAATAAAACTATAACAAACGTAGATTTTCCTCCCATTGTTTGGGTTGATGCATAACATGCATCCTCAACATGTCCTCTAACACTTTATTCACTCTTCCGATCTTACCATATTTTTTAGGATGGTAGGACATGTTAAATTCCAACTACATTTCCAAGCCTGCAAACAAACTTTTCTAGAAATTTGAGGTAAACTTAGCATCTCTATCCAAGATTATGGTTTTAGGGAAGCCCTGCAATTTGAAATTTTATTTTATAAAAACATTAGCAATGTCTATGGATTTAAAAGTATATTTGACAGGAACAAAATGAGATTCCTTTCTCATCTTGTCCACCACAACCATGATTGCATCATGTTTCTTGATTGTCTTTGGAAAACTTGTAATAAAATCCATGGAAATCACTTCCCATTTCCACTCTAGAATAGAAAAGGGTTGAAATAGACCTGCATGATTTATGTGCTCAACTTTCACCTATTGGTACTCTAAACCTTTTGCAATATATTAAGAAACGTATTGCTTCATTCCAGTCCAGTAATACAACTCCCTTATTGCTATCACCATTTTATGATAACCACGGTGACCTACATATGGTCTTCTATGGAAGTCATCCATGACCAAATGTATCAGATATGTTGAATTAGGCACGTATAGTTTGTTGTTATACAACGATAAACTATCAGCCTCAAGCTGATATCCCTCATACATATTTTCCTCGAGTTCTTTTTCTAACCCTTTCACAACTTGATTGAAGATGTCATCTTATTGCAAGAGGTTTTTAATCCTCTTCCTGATGGTGTACTTTCCTACACTTGTTGTTGCTAAGTGTATTTTCTGGACACTTCGACTGAGCGCATCCACAGCTTCATTCTCCTTTCCTTATATATGTTTCATTTCAACATAAAAATATCTAATCAACACCATCCACTTGGCTTGTCTTGCATTCAAAATTGGATGGTGAAATAGATACTCCAAACCGTTGTGGTATGTCATCAGGATAAATCTTCTCCCAAGCAAGCAATGTCTTCACATTTTCAATGCATGCATTATTGCTACCAATTCCAAATTGTGGGTAACATACTTTTTCTCATCCTCGTTCAACTTTTACAATTCATAATAAATCACATGTCCTTCTTGCATGAGAATTCTGTTGATTCCTTCCTTTCAAGAATAAGTACAAACCGAGAAATATTTTTTTTTGTCTACAATCTTCAGAACAAGGGCTTTGGTCAAAATATGCTTTAGTTGCTAGAAGATTTATTCACACTCTGGTGACCACAAAAATTTCTTCCCTCTCCTTTGCAATGAGGTATTGGGATTACCAATTTGTTGGATGCTTGGGTTGACCCAAGTTCTGATCTCAATAGGTTTCTAACAAAACCCTCAAACTATAGTCCCTCCTAGTAAACCAGAAGGAAATGTTGTGCAGAGAGTGCACAACACAGTCTCACCTGAGATAGATTTATGGGGGACTGCAATACTTAGGTGTTTGCAATCTAGGAAGGGATTGGGACTATATTTTGATCCTTTTCTTCATACATCAACACTGTTATTCATTCATCTAAAACTAATATTCATTCATTCATATAAATATGCATGCATGATGTGATTATCTAAGTAACCATTCATTATGTAACTGATTCATAACATATCATAAAAACAACCATTCAAACACATTAACACACTATATTTATCATGGTTCACCCCCCATGGGGATACGTCCACAAATATATGTCTGTTCTTCTCTTTTATTCACCTTTTTTGCAAAATATGCACTATGCTCATTACATTCTCTAGGATTACAATAACAGATGAGGGTAAGTACCCTCTATGAGGCATATTATACCACACTAGGCTCCATGACCTGTGATCTAACCCTCAAAACTAGCTTACTTAGAGCTTTATCTCTCTTTTACTATTGATCAACAAAAAAATGAGCTACTAAAAAATTCATCAACCTCTACTAGACCTCCTAGGCATTATTTATACTCTTTTATTGGATTATTTCCATTACATGCATGTCCAAACCCATAACCCTAAAATGGATAGGTTTGACTGCATGTGAACCATGTTGATTTTCCTTCTTTTTCTGCATGTTGCTTTTCCTTCTTTTTTTGCATGCTTCTTTTCCACCATCTTCTGCATGCTGCTTTTCTGCCCCTTATTGCATGCATTCCAAAACTAGGTTTGTTTTCCCAAAATAAACTTCTTTCTCCTCAAAATAGGCTTGATCCCAAAGTAGACTTTCTTCTCCCAAAATAGGCCTGCACCAACATTGATATTGGAAAATCCCTTTATGAACCTCCTATATTACCCATCCAATCCTATGAAATATCTTACCTCTATAAAATTTCTAGGGGAAAGACAATCCATGATTTCCTTTATCTTTTTAGGATCCACTTCCACTCCTCCTAAGATTACGTGGCCTAAATATTATATTTCGTTTTAAAGGAAATAACAATTATTGAAATTAGCATACAATCGGTGCTCCCTCAACACCTGTATCACCATACTAATATGTTCTTCATTCTCTTCTCTTTTCTTGGAATACACCAAAATGTCATCAACAAATATTAGGACAAACTTGTCTAAATACTTGCTAAGAACATTATTCATTAAATACATGAATGTATCCGATGAATTTCTGAGTTGAAATGGAACCACTACAAACTTATAGTTCCCATATTCTGTTATAAAGGTTTTCTTGTGGATGTCCTCACCCCTGATTCTGACTTGGTGATATCCCAACCTAAAATCAATCTTTGAGAAAATTGTATCTCCTCTGAGCTGATCGAAGATATCATTTATCCTAGGAAAATGGTACTTTTTCTTAATGGTCATCTTGTTCAACTGACTATAGTCGATGCACAGTCTAAACGTACCATCCTTCTTCTTTACAAATAGGGTTGGTGCTCCCCATGGGGACACACTCAGCCTGATATAACCTTTATCCAACATTTCCTTTAGTTGAATCTTCATCCCACCAACTCTAGTGTGCTCATTCTATAAGGAACATTTGATGTTGGTACTTCTCCCGACACATGATATATTGAGAAATGAATATCTCTTTTTGTAGGTAGTCTAGGAACTTCCTCTTGAAACACATCTCTGAATTCCCACAGCACCAGGTGATATTCATCCTTTGGTTCTTTTCTTTCTACTGATTCTAGAACTTGTATAGCATACAAGGGACACCCTTTTTTGTTGAACATTTTGAGCTACAACGCTAATATTTTCCTTTTTGAAATTGGCTTTTGAATGCCTTGTAAAATCCTTGCTTTGACTTCCTCATCTTCACATTCCAAAAAATACTAATAACAATTTAACCTTAACTTGCGAGAAATTATACAATCCATTCCCAACAGTAATTCATAAGAACCTAGGAGTAGGATATTCAATGCTACCTAATTCTGCAGTCCATTCATTTCAATTATACATGCTTCAATCAACTAAACAACCCTCTTCTTTGTTCCAGTGGATAAATGGACCAACCATGCTTTTGGATGTTTCTTTTTCTGCAATTAACATGCCTCGGTAACTCAAGGAGAAATATAACTAAGCTTAGAAGATGAGTAAATTAAAATAGAGATAGGTTGCTTAGCAATAATAGCTTCTAGAGATCGTTGGTTGTAGTTGTGTAAAATTCTGGTCTAGATTTTTTTTGAAAATCCTTTCTTGTTTACCAAAGTAGGTGTTTAGTCAAGCAGGTTATTGTGTGATGAGTATGTGTTTTTTCTGATATAGTTACATCCCATAAATAATTTTCTGCCTTTGTAAGGTATTAAATCTCATAAAGGTTGCCAACAAGTTACGAAAATACACAAGGTACATGTCAGTAAATTACTCTCTAGAATATGAGCAACAATAACACTTTTATCACTCACATAAATAGTAACAATAGATATATAGAAGAAAATATGACCTAATCATTAAGTGTTCATGTTACTTCTGTGGTAAATATAGTATATATCAGTCCAAAAAATGAAGACAAATCTGTGAGAACAATTACATGCAACAACTAATAAGTTGATGGACAACAACCCTCCTTATAGCCAGCTCGATTCTAGAAGGATATACCTAGCCACTCCCACAGAGAATTCACCCACAATGAGGAATATTGATCCACTAGCAAATAGATAGTCTCCTTGCAGTAACAACTCAGTACAAGTCTGATAACACTATCTCCCACAAAGATATATGTCCAGACTGTAAAGGAATGTGCCTAGATTGTAGAGAATAGTGTCCCCCATGTAGAGATATGCACCCATCCCAGTGATAAACTGCTCCTTTGAGTAATATTTGTCCCCAATGATGTAACTCGACCTCCCTAGTATTAGCATGACCCAACAAGAGGTTAAACTCATTCCTGAGATAAAATAAGTCTTCTAGCTAAGCAAAAACTCGCCCAACAACAAAGGAAAATGAACAACAAGTGAAGGAGCTCTGTCTGCAGTAGATAATCTCACCCCCAAGCTAGAACTCGGGTCTCCAAAGATAAATATGAGTAAACTTCAAGGAAATGTGGCCTTGAGATGAGATAACTCCACACACACAAGAAAATCTCCCTCAATGGACGAAACTCAACTCACTCAACAACAATCGACTTCTACACATAAAATCCACTGTCAAGTGATGGAAGATTAACCACACTGAAGCATAAGGAAGAAATATGAAGTGATCTCTTCATGAAATAGCTAGGGTGTATCATTGCAACACTGAAACCAGTGAACAAATAAGGGTTTCCAAAACCCTATACTCTTTCCTCAAGATCTCTTCAAAATCTATTTTCCCACTCAATTTATTTTTAATTTTATTTTAAAGTCACTTTATGCTTGCACACTTTATAATTTTTAAGTCACTTTATTTTTCCTAAGAACCATGTCCCCCTTTTTCCCTTTTTGACTTTATAAAGTCATTTCCTAGGAAAAACTTGAATTCCCTAGGTAACTTATCTAGCTTATCCTACGGGAACCAATTTAGGCTAGAAGAACCATCCCTTATTCTTCCTAGGACAACGGGGACATTACAGTCCTCCCCGCTTGAGATTGCTTGTCCTCAAGCAACTGTAATCCAGGATGTTTCAATATCTTCTCTTCTTCTCAAGTAGCGTCCTCGATAGGTAGATTTTTCCATTTGATCAGGTACTCCTTAATGCTCATGTTCCTTAATTTCCGCTCTCTGGTCTCCAACACCTCCTCCAAAATTATAATCAAATGCCCCTCCTCATCCAATGGTGGCATATCTGTAGAAATGACAAAATGTTGTCCCATTTCCTTCTTGAGGCATGAAACATGAAAGACAATGTGTATATTACACCCCTCTGGAAGCTCTAACTAATAAGCTACCTCCCCAACTCGCCTCAAAATCCTGTAGGGACCATATACTTGTGGCTTCAATTTCTCTACCCCTTTCATTTACAATGATGATTTCCTATATGGCTGCAAGTGGAGGTATACCAAGTCTCCCACCTTGAAACTACACTCCACTCTATGCTTGTCGACATACATCTTATGTTGATTCTGTGCCATTTGCAAGTTATCTTTGAGAGTTTGCAATATGTTATGACTCTCCTGAATCCAATATTTGGCTTTGGGTGCCTAACTATCCCCAAATGCTCGATCAACAAAGGTGGTGGCATCATAAGCATACAGATATTTGAAAGGTGTCATCCTCATCGACATGTGATAAGTGGTGTTATAGAAATGCTCACCCAAGTGCAGCCATTTTATCCACGCCTTTTGTTGCCCCGATACATAATTTCTCAAATATCCCTTGAGCCACTTTTTACAATTCTTGTTTGTCCATCAGTCTGAGGGTGATAACTCGTACTAGGCATCAATTTTTTCCCTACGAGTCTTAACAACTCCTGCCAAAATCCCCCCATGAATGATATTTCTTGATCACTGACAATTGTCTTGGGCAATCCATGCAGTCGAAATACTTCTATGAAGAACAATTCCTATACTTGCGTTACAGAGTATTTGGATGATATGGATAAGAAATGGGAGAATTTAGTAAGCCTTTCAACCACCACGAAAATGCAATATTTCCCCTGAACCAAAGGTAGCCCTGTGATAAAATCTATCGAAATGTTTTCCCATTTTTTTTCAGGAATGGGAAGTAGTTGGAGAAAACTTGCTAGGTGGGTATGTTCCACCTTGTTTTGCTGATGGATGTGGCATTTCCATACAAACTTCAATACATTAGTCTTGAGACCCTTCTAAGAGAACCTCTCCCGAATTTTTCTATAATTCTTCAGGTATCCCGGATGACTTGTCAAAGGAGAAGTATGTGTTTCATGCATAATTTTGTCCTTAAAATGAGATTTTGGTACTAAATAGATGTAGTCGTTATAATATATGATGTCGTCAATAACCCTATAACTGTCATCGGAGAACTGACCATCAAGTATCTCACAATAAAACTTGTTTTTGGAGTATTCCACCAATAGGAGTGCCTTCCATTCCAATGAAATATCCATGAGAGAGAGAGAGTGGGTATCCTAGATAGGGCATTAGCAACCACATTATTTTTTCCTTTCACATAATCAATTTCAAAATTGTAGGCTTGGATTTTACTGATCCATTTTTTTTTTCATTTGCTCATCTCCTTTTGCTCCATGAGAAACCTCAAGTTATTATGATATGTCTTTACCTTGAACCTATTCCCCACCAGGTATTTCCAGAATTTATTTAAAGCATGCATTATGGCCAACATATCTTTTTCATATATGGAGTAATGTCGCTCATACTCTCGAATTTTGCGGCTCTCAAATGCTATGGGATGACCATTTTGAATCAATATAGATCCTATCCAAATTCTCGAAGTATCACACTCCAAGACAAAGGACTGAGTGAAATCATGAAGTCCTGAAATAGGGCATGAACTCATCACCTGGTTCATTTTCTTGAATTTCTCCTGGGCCTCCTCTATCCAAACAAAAGTCCCATTTTTGGTGAGATCAGTCAGTGACACTGTCAACTGCGAAAATCCCTTAACAAATTTCCTATAATAAGTTCAAAGACCAAGGAAGATCTTCATTTTTGTCACATTCCTAGGAGTTGGCCACTCAATGATCACCCTGAAATTTTCTTGGTGCACCTATATCCCATTCTTCCCAATCACGTTCCCCAAGTAGATTATCTCTGTCATACCAATTTCACACTTGGATTCCTTCGCATACAACTGTTGACCCTCTATAATACCAAGTACTTCATCCAAGTGTCGCAGATGGTCCTCGCATGTTTTTTTTTATATGAGGATGTCGTCAAAGAAGACTGATAATAACTTCCTCAGCTGCTTATTGAACACATGATTCATGCATGACTGGAAAGTGGCAGGGGAATTAGTTAGCCCGAATGGCATGACCAGAAACTCATAATTACCATAGTGGCATATAAAGGTTTTTTTAGGTACGTCCTTCTCTCGTACCTTGATCTGATGATACCTTGATCGAAGATCAATCTTTGAGAGAAAATTGGCTTCCCTAAGCTCATCCATTAATTCATTGATCCTGGATATGGGGTACTAATTCTTGATTGTCTTCTTGTTTAGGGCCTTGTAGTCAATACACATTCGAAGAGTACCATCCTTCTTCTTGACTAAGACCATGGAATAAGAAAAGGGGATGGAACTAGGGTGGATGTGACCCATTTTCAAAAATTCTTTAATGGTTTTTTCAATCTCGTCCTTGTAAACTTTAGGGTGTCAATAGGGGTTTGTGATAACTTCTTGGACCCCCTCTTATAGCTCTATGATATTCTCAAAACCTCTATTAGGTGGAATGCCAGGAGGAATTCCACTAAATACTTTATGATGTTTGTGAATTAGTGCCTATAAGTCCTCTAGAAGCTATTGCACATGGTCAAGTGGTTCTCTATTAGAAATACGACACTCTACATCCCACTCTATATCACCATGCCTCATCACTACCTCCATGTTGTGCGATGATATAATCTTCGGTGGGTACTAGTGCATGGCTCGTAGGACCACTTTCTTTCCATCTAGGATTGTGAACTCCATCTCCATGGTCCTTCGATCATTAGTGTGTCTCCCAATAGAGTAAAGCCATTGAATGCCCAATACTACATCAGTGTCTAGTATGTCCACCATAAATAAATAATCTGTCATTGAGTAGTTTCTCATGGTTATTGTGAGCTTGGGAATCCACTTGGTGCAATGCATCTGGTGGCCTCCTAGTATGACTACTGTGAACTCGTCGAATTCCTATGTCGAAATTACTCTTCTCTTGACCATGTTACTATCAATGAATTTATGGGATTCTCCCCCATTGATCAATATTGTCACCTTGTGCCCTTGTAGGACACCTCTGACCCTGAAGGTATGATACCTCAGAAATATTGACATCGAGGCCATGACTGGGTCCTTAGCCCTAGCCTATGAAGACTCCTCTCATGATGCTATATTTCCCTGGTCCTGTGCCTACTCCACCTCCTCATCCTCATCACTGTCACTGTCAGAGTATACCTCAATGTAATGGGCCTTGCCCATTTTGTCCTTCCCGACACATTTGTGCCCTGGTGCCCATGGATCCTATAGCTGAAACACAAATTATTTTTCCTCAATTATCTCCTGGTCTCTTCATCCAGTTTGGGCTTGTCGACCCAATCTCTATGAGGTGGTCTAGTTTCATTAGTATTCAGGGTAAAAGTGGGTTTGGGTGGAAACTTGGGTTTAGGTACTGCATCCTACATGTCTAGAGCCCTGCTAACTACATCATGTAAAGAGGTAGGCTTGTAGGAATTGACCCATCCCCGTAGAGGCTCCATTATCCCCTCAACAAACAACATCACCAAACGTCCCTCTGAAATGTTTGACACCATCACAACAACCCTATGAAACTTAGATATATAGGCCTTTGGGATACCTATCTATTTGAGCTGAGCCAACCCTCAGGATCCTTCCTGTCAAATCTCTTGATGAGTATTTGTGTGAAGTCTAGGTAGGACGTAACCCCAACATGTCCCAAGGTGACTAACCCATGGTACCACCACTCATGGGCCTCGCCATCTAGGCGCAAGGTATCCAATTTAATGGCATCTATCTCTGTCATATGGTGAAACTGGAAGTAAGTGTTGAGCTTCTATACCCATGATCTAGTGGAGTATTTAGAGCCCCTGTCAAAGTTGGGAATACTAACTTTCCCAATGGTATACTGCAACTCAAAATTGTGTGTCATGGCCCTCATGGGCCCTCTCGGTTGGTTTCTTCTATTCATATTTCATAACTCTGTGAAGGACATGGCTGAGTGGAAATCATCTGCTAGTCTCCTATACTCCTCTAAATATGCCCTATACGGCTCATCATTCTCAACTTGCATCAATGGACTTGTAGCTTCATTTCCCAAAAATTGAGGCATAGTGGATCTAGGGGATTTGGTGTACAACTGGATGTGGCTCTGCATGGTAGTGCATGAGTGGCTTCCTTCTCCATTGCTTGAACCCCCATCACCATTCTGGTTTTGCTTCATTGTTCCCTCCAACAAATTCCTAGAAAACTTCCCCATGAGGTCCATCATGTCCTTTTGACCCTTGGCCAAGTCATTCAAGATATTGAACAAACTGTTGATCATGGTATCTTCTTCCCCCATATTTCCTTTTCCCTTAGGTGTGATAGATGGTATTGCCTCTCCTGTCCCTTCTTCTCTAACCACTTATTTTTCTTCCCACCCAAGGGGATCTGGGGTTCTTCCCCTACATATCCAATAGGTAATGTTGTGCTCATCTTCTGGTCTCATAAATATGATTACAAATTCCATTTAGAGCCTATAGCTATAGAGGAACATGCTCTGATACCACTACAAAATTCTGGTCTAGAATGTTTTTGAAAATCTTTTCTTGTTTACCAAAGTAGGTGTTTCCTCAAGCAGGTTATTGTGTGATGAAAATGTGTTTTTTCTTATATAGTTACATCCCATAAATAATTTTCTTCCTTTGGAAGGTATTAAATCTCATAAAGGTTTCCAACAAGTTACAGAAATACATAAGGTACATGCTAGTAAATTACTCTCTAGAATATGAGCAACAATAACACTTTTATCACTCACATAAATAGTAACAACAGATATATAGAAGAAAATATGACCTGAGCATTAAGTGGACGTGTTAATTATATGGTAAATACAATATATATTAGTCCCAAAAATGAAAACAAATACGTGAGAACAATTACATGCAACAACTGGTAAGTTAATGGACAACAACCCTCCTTATAGTTAGCTCAATTTCTGGAAGGAAATACCTAGCCACTCCCATAGAGAATTCACCCACAATGGAGAATATTGATCCACTAGAAAACAAATAGTCTCCTCGTAGAAACAAATTAGTACAAGTCTGATAGTGTTATCCCCCACAAATATATATATGTCTAGACTGTAAAGGAATGCGCCCAGATTGTAGAGAATAGTGCCCCCCACGCAGAGATATGTGCCCAACCTAGTGATAAACTGCTCCTTTGAGTAATATCCATCCCCAATTATGTAACTTGACCTCCCCAGTATTATCACAACCCAACACGAGGGTAAACTCATTCCCAAGATAAAACAAGTCTTCTAGCTAAGCAAAAATGTGCCCAACACCAAAGGAAAATGAACAACAAGTGTAGGAGCTATGTCTGCAATAGATAAGCTCACCCCCGAGCCAGAACTTGGATATCCAGAGATAAATATCAGTAAAATTCAAGGAAATGCAGCCCTAAGATAAGATAACTCCACAGACACAAGAAACCCACCCTCAATGGACAAAACTTAGCTCACTCAACAACAATCGACTGTCAAGCAATGAAAGTTGAATCACATTGAAGCATAAAGAAGAAAAATGAAGTGATCTCTTCATGAACTATCTAGGGTGAATCATTGCAACACTGAAACTAGTGAACAAAGAAGGGTTTCTAAAACCCTAGACTCTTTCCTCAAGAGCTCTCCAAAATCTATTTTCAAAATGAGCAAAAATGCAAGAATGAGGCATGCCTTCTCTTTTTCCCTCTTTTATTTATTCATTGAGTTATTTCCCACTCACTTTATTTTTAATTTTCTTTTAAAGTCACTTTATGCTCACAAACTTTATAATTTTTAAGTGACTTTATTTTTCCTAAGACCAATGTCTCCCTTTTTCCCTTTTTCACTTTATAAAGTCATTTCCTAGGAAAAATTTGAGTTCCCTAGGTAACTTCTTCGACTTATCCTACGGGAACCAATTTAGGCTAGCGGAACCATCCCTTATGCTTCCTAGTCCAACGGGGACATTGCATAGTTTCCTCCTACACATTATACACTTTCCTACTATCATGTTGTCTATGGGGATAGTCCCTCAACAGATGTGGTTCTTCACATTCCCAACATTGCAAAGGTCCTTTCTTGGTATTGTATTCTTTTTCTCTTGCTTTATCTACTAAATTATTTCCACTCTAAGATGGGAAATTTTGTTGATACATACTCCTGCTTAGTTTACCCAATTGTGCACCTTTTTTGGAATTCTTGTAGGGAAATGACCTAAATCCATTCTTCTAGAATCCACTCTAGTCCTTCCTATTCAAGTCCTTTGAAGGCTCTTTCTTATGCTTAGACTGATCATAACAACAATTGGCCTTCCTAATAATGTCCTCTAAGTATTGGGTTTGTCGAATTCAATTTGCTCCTAATAGGACTGTGTTAAACCACTAAGAAAACAATAGATTTTTGCCTTTTTATCCTTGAGGTAGGGGACATACCTCAAAATATCCATAAATCTTTTGTAATTTTAATCCATGGTAAGTTGTTCCAATTTAAGATCATGCAATTCCTTTATTTTGTCATTGTAATACTTTTCCAAAAGGTAATCCTTTTGAAATTATTTCTCAAATTGTTTCCATGTTAGTTTGCTTTCCTTTAACCCATTAATATCCTTGAGGTCTTCCAACCAGACATAATCTCCTCCATTCAGGTTAAATATGACAATCCTTTCCTTGGTATTATCAGATTAATTGTGTACCCAAAATAATTCTTCAAACCAAACAACCATGCTTCATATTTTTCTCCTTTCTTATCTCTCCATCGAAGGTAGGAGGCTTAGCCTTCTTGAATTCTTTAGTTGAAGAACTCTCATAATTATTCCTCTTCTTCTCTGGGACACTCAACTCCATGGAACTACCAGACGATTCTGCCAAAGTAGTCTTCCTGCTAAGTGACTCTTTGGAAACACTTCCACCTGGTATTCCTTTCTTGGCATCTTGATGCCTCTTCCTAGAATAAATCTTTCCCACATCGTTGTGATCCAACCTGTGATTCTTGGCATCTAAAGGGGTTTTCAACCTCTTTGAGTGCTACATATTTTCATTTCTAGGGATTGTTTTTAGATATTTAAGGATTTCATATAGACTCTGCAGTAACATTGTGTTCAATTCTGCATGTTCATCTTGGGCTCTCATAATCCTCTCATTGTATGATTTCAGACTTATAACAGTGGCCATCAAATTTAGATGGGTTTCTCTATCCCTCTAGCAATAAGACACTTTTTATTTGAGGTGTCTGGTGTCATCCATGTCATGTTGTAACAGTTACCTTTTCTACCTTTTAGTACGTCCTACGTGTTGAAGCAAAAACCATCATTATTAATTACTTTACCAATTAACTCGTGCATACTATAAAATTAGTAAAACTTTATTTAAATGTTTTCAAGTGGCCTTGGTGGCCCATTCAATCCTAGAGTTTGAAATTTTCTCTGATACCACTCTATAGCACACCTAAACCCCTAATCCTTACTTAGGTTGGAGGGTCGTCATGATTTCTTTCTCCTTAACACTTAGGTGAGTACTTGGGAATATTAGTGTCTATGTGAGGACTTCTCCTATCACATTGTAAGTTATGTTTCATCTTACAAATTCACTGCTACATGTATCCTCCAGATTCAATTGATATTTCCAAGGATCTAAATTCCCTAATCAGAAAATCAACATTCCTCCTCAGACTTATCTACACTTCATGTAGCTAATTTAGACTTATTCTCATCAGGGTACTTACTCATGAGAGTTTCCGACCTCTCTGATGGCATCATTCCAATAAATTACCTTAAGAATGTAATGTCTTTCAGATATCCCATTTCAATGGCTATGATTTTATTAGAGCCTCTACTCAATTGACAGTTACCCTCCTATCATGTCTTGTTCTTACCATTCCTAGTGGGGTCCATCTCAATTCACAATTGAGATCAAGTCTCTCCCATTTCATATCAACAGTCTACTTTATTTCTCGGAACGCTTCCTTGTCAGAGCATCTTCGTTATGACTCCACTAACTAATCTGAATCAACCAATCCAAACACACGTGATATGACAAATCAAATGGTCCTCATTCATTTGATTTGGTGAATGTAGTGTGCCTCAAAGGTTTTGACTAATCACTAGATAAGGTAGAAGAAATATTCTCGTGGGGGAATTTCTCACGATATTTGATGGTTTTGATTCCATGGTTGTTTTTCCATGAGATCTACAGTCCTTGGACTTCCTGTCATCAGATTCCCCTTTTAACCTTCTTTCCAAATCCTGACTAACCCTACTCCGATAGACTATCATCTAGATACGATGATCCAAAATCCACAATAGACATACTCTGATGAATCAATGGGTCTTGTTGACTAGATATTTCCCTTGTTGGATTCATGTTATGATCTATCCCTTGATTGATCCAATGGGTACCCCATCCTATCAATGGTCTATATATACTCACCACGTCGATCTAATGGCTATGATCCATCTTGAAATAACTCAAGTTTTCTTGAGGAAAGAAAGTTTGATTCTGGACATAAGAATTTAGGAATTTCTCCAAGGATTTTAACAAATATATAATGTTCATAAACAACTCCAAGACCATCAAAGGCCTCACGATTTCATGAGAAAGAATTATCTTGCATATCTTTCAATATTTCCACACTAATATCACAACTACCTTAGGACTCGGGGTCCTCCTTTTCTCACGGGAATATATTAGGTCAATAGGACCTCCACATCACTGGTTAAATGATGTTTTTGTCCATGTCTTGCAATATTTACTCTAAAGAAGTAAGGTCCATAGGGATATAGACTTCCCATGCTTACTCATTTCTAGAGTCTAATAAGTTAACAATGGAAGCATTAGTCCATTCTAATTATTCTTAGGTTTCATTTATAAAATAGAAACATTTATAATTCCCATTGAATCATTTAATTGCATACACCCATCATTCATGCACAAATTAAACAAGTCAAGTTATACACTTATCTGATTAGGGAAAAATTCCAATACTAACTGACTGAGAGAGGAAGCCTCTCCTCCCAAACTTATTCCATATCATAGAGTTCCTTCCTACGGTACACCACCCCCATTCCAATCTAGGATACCACAAGGGGGATGATTCAGCTGGAATCCAACCTTGAGATGATCCATGGAGGTTACCCTCCTTCCTCCTCTGGAAACAACATAAGTTTCCCCCTTCGAATAAGATCAGGAACTATACAGGTTTATCAGGTGGTTTTTCAACTGGATTTCCTCTACACAAGGGATTCCCTTCTTTTCTAAACATTCCCTTAGCAACCTCCCCTTACTAGTGCCAATTTTTGTCTAGTAAGCACCAAGTTGTATTCCTTCTTTCTCCAGACTAGATTAAGGTATTCTCTGTTCATGGTGATCACTCTCAAATTGAATGAGCTTCCTATTTTATTCTAGGAAAACTCCTCACAATATTTTATTCTTCAAGTTGATATCATGAAATCCTCTATTCTCATCGCATGTTCTTTGATACCGCACTCTTCTTGCTGATTGTATGTTTGAATTCCCTTGTGCATGATCTCTTCCTCTACTGATCTCCTTGGGATTCATGTGGCCTTCTTGCAAACATAACCTGCAGTTCATAGTTCCCATTTTGAAGGGGAAATGGTGATGTCCTCCTATCAATCATTCAATTGGCCCTTTGCTTCTCTAAAAGACCAATCCATCAAAAACCATCAATTTCCTTAACCACTTCTCTGGTTTTCCATAATTGCTTACATGGATCATTCATATAGCGTACGCTGGGAGGTATGAGCTTATTCTTAACAAGCATAATTTATCTTGCTAAACAAGCTTCCCATTTTCTTCACATAGACAACCCACTCCCCACTCCATGCCACTTCATCAATCGCTGCTTTGTCAATTCTCACTTGTGTGTCATGGCCAATACTTGCAAGGTTGTTACCTCTCAGTCGACAATTTTTGTGTTTTCATTAAATAAAAACATAAATACATGCTTCATAAACATACTTATATGAATTCTTAGCAAAATTATTGTCTTGGGGAAAAAAAAGGTGTTACAAATTGCATCAATAAAGCTCCATTGTCTTTCTTTCTTGTCCATCTACCCTTGAACAACTTAGCGAAAAGACTGCCAATGATTGTTGGGAAATACTTTGAACCACTTCTTATCATCTTGATAAAGATACATATCTATTATCTTCATTTAAACATATTCATGTTCTATACTATTATCCTCCATGGCCACACTAATAGCATCAAGGTGTTGTTCATGTGTAACAACATTGACTATGGTGAACTTTGACAACCACTTGTGAGACTCTTTGGGAATGGTATTGGGATACCTAGGGATGGTCACCATATTCAGTGACTTTTAAAAGCCTTCCATCCCAAGGAAAATCCATTGAAGTGAGAGGAAGGTTACCATGGAACAAGGTTTTGACAACAAGTGAATTATGGGGAGGTCTTATTTGGTAAACCTTGGAAGGATTAAACCTTCCTTGGGGAAGTGTCATTGGGAAACACGGTTTCTTAGGTTGTAGATTTGCCAGATGATATTTATGAAAATATCATCAAAAGTGAAAAGGGAACTTCCCTCAAATGGAGTCTCCAAGAAATCTATGGGTAATGGATTTGGGATAGAGTTTCCAAGTTTCAATGTGGGATTGGAAAGGATTGAAAATCCTCCTCGATAATGGTGAAACAACTAGGGATTCCTTTCATTGTCATATCAATCGATACCCCCCTCATTTTAGTGAAGGACAAGTCCAAAAAAAGGGAGGATTCACGGGTGACCCTAGGGGGATTGCAATGGGAGAAGTAAAGAGCTATAGGAATACTCCTATAGGTCAAGGTATAGTATGAACTAAGCCTTGAGGAGAGAGCCTTTGGAGTTGGTAAATGGCTTATGGGGATGTGTACCTATAGAGAAGTGTTAGAAAAAACAAAACAAGACCAAATATGATTATATAAGCCTCAGTACAAGTGGGGAATAAACAAGTAACTTGCTGTCCCAAAATTGGAGGAGTAAATAAATATATATCATCAATGAATAAGTTATAATAGCTACAAATTAAACCACCAAAATCAAGTATATGATATTGGAAAATAAAGCTTGCAACTAGTACAAAATGTTCCATTGTTTAGACCAAGACTTTGATGATAAATGGGGGTTGTTAATGCGTGTTATCAACAAGTATTTATGATAGACCAATGGTTATAGAATTTTTTTTCTACAACAACAAATTCTAGCCACTGAAATTAGCAAGTAAACCACTCAATCAATAGCTTATGACCAATAAAAAAATATCACAACTTACAAGTAATTTTCAACGGTACAAAAGTTGGAAAGGTGTATGAAAGAGTGATTTTGTTTCAGAACTAATGATTCTATCTTAATAATTATTAGAACAACACAATCACTTATCCAATCAATACTCCCTTAGAAGACAACATATTCAATAACATATAGAATTTAAATCCAATCTTGAACAATTCAATCTGTTAAATTTCATGTTTACTAATGCAATGATATTTAATATCCAATGCAATTAGTGACTTATCTATTGGGTAAATGGAGTCTCTTTCTTGATCACAATGAAGTTAAACTAGGTTTTTATGATCTTCTAGGGGTGTCAACCCTCTTACTCCCTTGAGAATATAAACCCTAGAAAGGTTTTTCTACAAGGGTGTAAACCCTCCTACTCCTTGTAGAAATCCTTAATCCTTTTCAATAAAAATAGAAAAAATCTCCCTAATGGAGGGTGTATTCCCTTATACTCCTCCTAGGATTTAAAAAACAACCTTGAATTCAAGAGAAACACACAAAATTACATAAATTCCTTACCTAATCTAAGAGATAGTAAGAAAAACCGTTACTTATAAAAGATATTCCAACGATTTTCCAAGAGAAAGCATCCAAGAGAAGTCACTAGCCTTTATTCGACCCATAGACATGTACTCCATCCATTTTCCACAAGATAAAAGAGATATAAAATTTACCAAGAGGGACAAAATTTTATTCCAAGAGAGATTTCCCAAGTGATGAGTTATGCCAAATGAAAAAGAGATGGTCCTCTATTTATATGAGGCCATATAAACCAATTTGTTGAGGCAAAAATTTCAAAAACAAATGAAAAGAGGGTCGACCCCCCTCATTTTCTTTTACAACTTGCAACTATGAAAATTACACAAAGTAAAACCCTAAAAAGGTGTTGGTAGCCAACCCAATTTTTTGATTTCTCTCAAAAAGATGCCTACACCCCTTGTGGTATTACAACAAATCATTGTCGCATTGTGCTAATGGACACCCGTCTCATTTTTGCAACAATCACAATTCAATATCGATTTAGTTTTCACAACTGCAAGTGTGAAAACGCCTCTTTCGTTGATTATATTGTCATCGTCTTTGGTTGATTCGCCGAAATATACTTGACCTCTGGTTTATCACATGACTGCTAAAGGTTTTATCGAACTTATGTTCTTCAGCATTATCTTACCTTGATTGCGTATTTGGATATATGATTTGATTGTTAAATCTTTGGGCATAAAAGTTATTGGTCTTGTTCTGATCTTATGAAAACTATAATGGATTTGGTCTTATTGCTTTTATCCTTATTATTGTTTTCA
>ML780924.1:366945-401137 GCA_009831015.1 Picea engelmannii
AGACAGTTCGAGAAGTTGAGGAAAGAAGTCTGATTAGGAGAAGCAGAGGAAAGACAGATGGAATATTTGTGGAAGATAAGAAGACAAGAAAGACTAGCTAGTAAAAGATTAAGTGAGAGAGAAGCATAGAGAGAAAGAAGTCCCTAGGAGGTTGGACAAGAAGGAGAAGGTGTAGACATAAGAGAGGAAGAATATGACATGAATATTGAATAAGAAAGAGAAGATTCAACCCTGATGATAGGAGAGATTAGGAATCCAGTTGGAGAGAGCATTCCAGTGGAAGAAAATGAGACCCCACAGATCAGGGAAAACCACCCCGAAGTCATTGGTGCCAACCCTGAATTGCCCATACCCCAAGTGTCTTCTATATAAGTGGTAATTTCGATACTACATTCTCATGCTAGTTTTGTTCCAGTAAAATTAGTTATTCTGTCACAGCCAGGAAGTGCGAGTATAGGGAGAATATTGGGATCCCCTGGTAGATTGCAAGAAGGATCATTAGGTTTTATTTTGATAAGAAAAACAAGATCAACAATGGTTGGTCATGTGGGAGGTTCAATTGCCCGATACCCATAATTTTGGAGTAAGGGAGATGAAGATGATGAGAAGAATTGGTTCTTGTGTGAATCCATCTAGAGATCCATAGGGACCTCGGATGAAAAAAAGTTTGTCGAGTTCCAGAATACCTTGAGAGGTCACAATCTCAAGTGGTACATGAATATCATTGATCCAGGAGTTCCAGGAATCCAAGGCCAAGCATTCACACTTGGCGAGGTACAAACAAGGTTCAAAGTAGAATTCAAACTACCTCAGTGAGAACAACAGGCTCTGTTTGAGTTGTGTGAGATCCAACAACGAGAAGTTGAATCATCCTGGGAATATAGACAAAATTTTGAAGATTTTGTAGGGAGGTTATCACATCCAATCCATGAGGAACATTAAAGGGAATGGTACATTCAAGGATTGCTACCTCTAACCTGAATTTCACTAACGCAACAATGGATAGCCACTTTGACAGATGCCTTGGAACAATTGATGAATATTGAAGCCATGGTGGGATACCTTGGAAGCCTGAGAGTGACCAGACCCCCAGTAGATGCAAACTTGGTGCAACTACAAGGGAAAATATCAACACTGACACAAAATATTCAAGAAATGATGATACCTAGACCAGGACGACCGCAAGTCTGGTGCACCAGATGTTATACATAAGGACATCTGGTGAATGAATGCCCATGAATGAGGGGAATGGTACATCCTCATAATTCAATGGGACCCCCACCAAGACCCATGGGAGGAGTTACGCAAGTGTCTATGAACTTACCATTCCATAACCCCACCTCATATCATGCTTTTTCGGGAGGCCAATCAGCACCAACAACTAAGTATTGTGAAATATGTTGAATCCATGGGCATGGGCCAAGACAATGCCCCATTATGAATAAATATTCAATAGTACCAAATACAATACATTGTGAGTTCTTCGCATCTACCACGCATACTACCAATCAATGCAGAGCGTTGGATGCACTTGCAGACAGGTTAGACCGAACAACATTCAGGGTGAATAAAAAACCCTCAGGGACCAGGAAGAGGTCGAGGAGGTGGAGTTAGAGAAGAATTCAAAGGAGGAAGAACTGGGGGAATAGGGCCAAGCAGATGTTATAACTGTGATGAGAAAGGCCACATGGCTAGAGACTATCCTCATCCAAGGTGACCATGGTGCTCTCACTCCAGAACCAATGGGCACGCAACTGAAGACTTCCCAAAATTGATTACAAAATGGGAGATATGGTACGAAAATGAGGAACTAACCTCATCAGTTCATAAATCAAGAGAATTATTAAGGGACAAATTCCCAACCTCAATATTGTTACTCGAGGAGGATAAAAGATAGGATCTGATGCTGACACTCTACCCCAGATCTAGAAATCAACACCTAAAGAAGACAGGTATGACCCTCTAAAACAAAAATAGTTCTTTAAAGATTCCATAGAAGTATTTCAGAATATTCCTAGCCCTGAGATTCGAGTGAAAACCCCACAACCTATTTTTTATCCTAAGATTGTGCAGGACGCTTCTTCACCCCCTGCACCCAGAAACCTTGTAGTCACACCGAGACAAACTAAGAAACCACAAAATGTAGTTGACCTTTGGTTTCAACTATTTTCCGACATTCTTGAGAATTATCACTTAACAGAGAAGTTGCACAATGCTCTATACCTATTCTTAGGGAATGAAGAACCCATAGAAGTAGGAATAATGGATAATATTCCTGAGAAGAATACTCAGAGAGTGTAGAGAAGAAAAGTACGAACTGGAAAATAATTTAGAATAGTATCCCAGTTAGATGAATTTGAGATTAAGGATGTCATGTTGGATCTGGGATATGATGTGAACATTCTACCTAAGAAGACCTAGGAAGCCTTAGGAAAACCTAGGCTAACATATTCCCGAATTCAGTTAAGAATGGAAAACAAATATTGTATCTTCCCCATAGGAAGGTTGGATAATGTGGAAATAGATGTTGCAGGAGTAAAGATAGTGGTTGACTTTGAAGCCATAGAGATCATGGGAGATAAGAACCCTTACCCTGCACTACTTGACATCGATTGGGCCTATGAAAACTATGTAGAATGGGTCAGCCCAATAGTTGTTCAAATCAAGAAAGGAACAAAGGATATTAGGGTCTATGTAGACTATAGAAGCCTTAACAGGTTGCTGGGAAGGAAGAATACTCATTCACAGATGTATTTTCAGGGTACCACCAGGTCAGGATCGTTGAAGACGACAAAAAAAAGACCACATTCATAACATAATGGGGATTTTTCGCATACAATGTGATGCCATTTGGCTTAAAGAATGCTCCTGCAGTCTTTTCCAGGATTGTAATCACAACGTTTAGATAGTTCATTCACAAGTTTATATAAGTTTATATGGATGATTGGACGATATATAGTTTTCTCAAGCAACATCTAGCGCTATTACAGCTAATGTTTGACAGATGCAGAGTATTGCAGATCTCATTGAATCTCAGACAGTGTATATTCTGTGTACCACATGGGAATTTGTTGGGCCACATAATTTGCCGAGAAGTAATATTGGTAGATCTAGCCAAAGTTGTGGTTATTGTGAACATGCCACCACCTACGAGTGAAAAGTAGTTGTGCTCCACATTGGGACACACGAGGTACTATCGCAGGTTCATCGAAAGATATGGAAACTTTACTACACCTTTGGAAAACCTATTGAAAAAGGATGAAACGTTCCAATGGACTCTAGAATGTGATAAAGCATTTGATGTAATATCCCTAGGCCGAACCCAACTGTAAAAGTAAATACAAATTTGCTTAAGTTGGTGGGTTGTTTGATATCATTTTGTATGCACATTCCATGGCATAGTGCGTGCATGTACTACGCAGTAAAATGATGAAGTGTGTACATTCCAGGATACTGCGCCCAACAACTTAAGTGCGCACGATGTTGAGGCTAGGGAGACTTTGTGTATATGCTATTCTTTATAGGTTGGTGAGCCAGTTTTGTGATGATTAGGTTGGAGAGCCTAGATGTTAAAGGCCAATGCACCTATTTTTGTATATGTCTCATCATTAATATAAAATACATCGTTGCGCACAGACTGACCACAATAAAAGAGTATGGGGGACTAAAATCCACTAGTTAGGGAAAGGGTGGGGGCCAAAAGTTAAGAAAAGGGATAATCTAGGGAACTTAAGCCAAAAAGGAATATTATATTAATATTTCTTAAATTCTAAAGTATGGATAATTATTTTATCCTAAGTTCCAAAGTTGGGGACAAGTGGGCCAAAGTAGCTCCCAACATGACAAGTGTCAAGTTCGGGACATGCATACATGTTGTTTGGACTTAGTTCATTTTTTAGGATTCTTTCCATCATCTCTTCCATCATTCAACTAGGATTCAAACATCATTCACTCACCCATTGAGATATCTTTCGTACCTTCATATCACTATATCTGAACCTAGATAAATAGCCAGACTTGTTGATGTAGTTGGTTAGCTTAGGAGCTAGACTGAAGAGGCGATTTTTCAGGCCCATGAGAAATTCCTCTCTGGGTGAGAGAATTGTTGGGAATTGATTTCTTGAGGGTGATAAAATACAGCTACGGGGCTCTGAGACTTCCTATCTGGCCTGTTGCTAAAGCCCAGAAAGGAAGTGGGGTAGTTGAAGGAATATTGAGCAGAGAAGGGGCATACTTCCTGGGGTGGGACAAGCATGTGGGGAATGAGGGACTGTAGGATATTATTTGAGTTGGAACCTGTGACAGAGTCTTTCCTGTTGTCTATGAGACATTAACTTGATTAGGAATCTCTTTACCCAGGTGGATTTTAGTCCCAACTCAGGGGTGAGCCACTGTTGAGAGTGATGAGCAGTGTGGTCTAAGGCTGGGAGGTTCGTGGAAGGTTTTCACGTAGTTGGTAACATTCTTACCAAAATAAGTGTCAATTGTCTGATAAATTTACATGTTTCATTTTTATTTACGTGTTTATTTTATGGGTTTATTCTATGTGTGGTTATAATTTTCTTGATATGTATGGGTAATGCCTGTATATGCCGCATGTATATGGTTATTGTTATTTCAATATGAATCCATGCATTTATATAATGTATTTGTCTTTTTACGTTTTATATATATATGTTTTTGCAAGAGCTCTATGTGTATATATTTTAATTGCATGCAGTTCGAACAATTCATGTGGCATAGCTCAGTTGGATGTTGGGTATGTTACAGTATGTTCTGTAGAGAGAACGAAAGTGTTCTCTCGTGTATCGTTGCCCGACTTGGGTGACTGGGGATGTTAAATTTGAGACACTCAAGAAAAATATTAGCACAACACCGATTCTAATATTCCCAAACTGGGAAAATGAATTTCATATCCATGTAGATGCTTCAGGAATTTCCTTAGGAGCTATATTAGCACAACCTGGAGATGGAGCCATGGATCATCCTATCTACTTTGCAAGATGAAAGTTGTCGCAAGCTAAGCGCAACTACATAGTGACATAAAGGGAGGTTATAGCCATGATTTATGCTTTGCAAAAATTTATACATTATTTCTTAGGTTCTCATTTCATGTTCTTTACTGATCATTCTGCATTGAAATATCTAGTTAACAAACCTGTGTTGGAAGGGAGAATTCGTAGATGGTTTTTTTTTTATTTCAGGAGTTTTATTTTGAATTTATTGTTAAGATGGGAAGATGCAACGTAGGAACTGATCACCTGTCCAAATTAGAGTTAGGGGAAAGTGGCAGAGAAGTTGATGATCAGCTCCCTGATGCAAACTTGTTTCGAGTTGAGGCCATACCAAAATACTTGGAGGACATAGAAGTCTTCCTAAGTACATGTGCCTACCCAGAAACATATTCCACAACCCATAAATGCCACATGGTTGTTAGAGAAGCAGATTACCAGTTGATCGTGGGACAATTGTATAAATTAGGACTAGATAGTATCCTCAGAAGATGTGTCTAGGATCATGAAAGATGGGATATACTCTGGGAATTCCACAGTGGAGTTACGGGAGGTCACATAGGAGGAAATTCCACCGCACAAAAAGTTCTACATGCTGGACTTTGGTGGGAAATGCTCTTCAAGGATGCAAAGGTATATACTATATCATGTGATGTATGTCAAAGAATAGGTAAGCCATCACTACGAGATGAATTACCACTTCAACCAGTTCGAGCTCTACAAAAATTTGAGAAGTGGGAAGTTGACTGCATTGGACCAATCAACCCAACAACCAACCATTCAAAGGCTAGGTACATCATCACCGCAACTGACTACCTTACGCGTTGGGATGAAGCAACAGTTGTTCAGGACTGTTCGACCGATATTGTTGCTAGGTTCATCTTTGAGAAAATTATCACATGATTTGGATGTCCTAGGAGCCTAACCAGTGATCAGGGAGCTCATTTCATTAGTAACACTATAACAAATCTTACAACAAATTTCCTAATCCAACATCATAAAAGTAGTCCCTACCACCCACAAGCCAATGGAACAATAGAAGCATTCAACAAGATTCTGGAGAGAGGATTGAAAAAAGTGTTTTGCACAAATCAAGAAGAATGGGACGACAGAGTTCTAGTGTTACTGTGGGCTTACAAGACAACCGAAAAGAAAATCCACAGGTACACACCATTCCATCTAATTTATGGGAAAGAGGTAGTGGTGCCTACAGAATTCATCACTCCAAGTTTATACATTGCTTAGATCACACATATGTCGGAGGAGGAATTAGTTACGCAGAGACTTATGGAGCTATAAGAACTCAAGGAGACCATATTTCTAGCAGACTTCCATCAGTCAGTTGAAAAATCAAGACAAAAATCTTGGCATGATAGGCATATTAAGACTAAGGTATTTACGCAAGGAGACAAGGTTCTACTCTACGATAGTCAGTACCAGAAGCATCCTGGCATGTTACGCATGCATTGATTGGGACCATTTATAATTGTGGAGATCCGACCCTCAGGAGCAGTCAGACTCGCACAACTGGATGGTATGTTGTGGCCAGGATGGGTGAATGGATCTCGCCTGAAACCTTTTATGTATCAAAACTGAGAAAAAGGGACCGTTTCTCTAGTCGGAAGGAGCATGTATAATAGTTAGATTTGAGTTTTCTGAAATTTTTGTAAATTCAGTTAATAAATTCAATGTGCGTAGTATTGCACCATGACACATAGTTCATTTTTTGTTTAAGTGTTGTTTGATACAGAACCAATGACTTAGCAGTGCAGGACCCGAAGCGTAAAATAAATTGTTAATGATAGTCATTAATATGACAGTGACCCTCTTTGTGGTCAGAGGAAGAATAAATCTAAATATGATCTGAGTCCATGTGACCACACGAACCCACTCTAGTCACAACCTTTATTTCCATTACAATATCCTATCTAAGCCATAAATCCACGATACACGAAGATGCCCTCATTATTCATGTCAGGATTCCCACCCATCAGACGAAAAGGTATGAAACTGACCACGTCCCTATCCAACTCGCCTAAGAAAATTCCAGGATCATCCGATAGAATTTAACCCATTCAACCATCTCGTCGAACAACTCAGATCCAGTTGCATCCATATGGTCACGATGAACCACAATTATTTCTAAACTTTCCCACTAAGAAAAGTATAAGCCTCTGAGAATTCACCATAGCACCCATCATTTTCAAAAGATCTTAGTAAATTTTGAATTCTGAAGAGCAAGCAAGCCTATACAATTGTGAAACCCGTAGTCATGACCTTAGTCCTTTTCTTACCGCATAAGTTGTAATAACTCAGAATCCACAATGCCGAGATCCAAAACAAGTTGAAGCACCATGTATAAGGATACGGTACTAGATGAGCCCTACAACCCCTGAGTTGAGGTCATGGGCAATATCAAGTGGAAGGTGGAGTAGGTTAAGCTCCTCGATCTTTACCTAACAGATCCAGTTTTGTTCCCCCATATGCACATAGACGTCTTCTGGGAGATGGCTCCCGACACATTGGGAGCCATGCAATTCATGCCAAAAATAGAATTTGTCAACTTATTCAACTCAAGCATCATGAACCTTAGATACCTACCAGTATTCGATACCATTGGTGAGGTTGCGCAGTGAAGAAATTTTCTGATCAATAGAGTGCATGACTAAAGTCTCTGGATGGATAGGCGATATACAATCCATGTTGAATATATCCATCATCTTACCATATTGTCCTTTGAAGGAGAGGATGTGTCGAAAGGATTCCAAGGTCCTGGTAAGCATGGGAAAATAAAGGAGAGCTTAGCCTGCATGAAAAATTCAACACAAAAAGGGGGAGACGCAAAACAGTAATCGACTCCATACTACCAAAAATATTCAGGATGGGCTGTTACATCATATCCAACAAGGTTATGAGATCATACTTCAAGGGCAGATGCATGCTAGATGCACTATCAGTAGTAGACTTTTTCTCCAATAGCGTTGTGTTAAACTGGTGTAGTTACCTGCTAGAGGAACTACTAGTGGCATGAGAGGAAGTGTAGGAGAAGGGAGGAACCTTCACCTATGAATATCTATTGATGGAATTTGCAATGTAAAAATTGAAGCCACCTATGGGAAGACCGTCAGTGCTACCTGAAAAGGGGTGCATGGAAAATATGTTCGAGCCCTAGCAGTCCAGGACAGATTCCGAGAATGAAACCTTCAACACTGCGGCATTTACTAAGTGGTACAATTTCCTAATAGATGAAACACAGATGTTGTGCATTCTGTAGGAACTCCTCAACTACAACACAAGAAACATTGCCTTCAGCATGAACCAACACCATACGTTTGTATGGCTGAGGCATGTTAGTAGGGAATATTTCCATACAAGGATGTTGTCGTTCTATCTGGATGAGGAGGCCTTCAAAAAATAAGTAATGTCGTGTCCAGGATTTAAACACAACCCGTGCAATTCGGGGATGCACTACATCCTATCGGTCGAGCTGCTAAAGTAGAAAGGAAAATAAGAAGGGGTAGGACCAAGCACAAGCTCAGATCCATAAAAGAAAGAAGCTCTGGCACAATTAGACTCTAAGGAGGAAGACAAGACGTGGCCATTAGATCATAAGAAAATAACACTATCGTTCATCCATCGACTGCCAACTAATGTCGTGTTGTCAGGTGAGTATGTCAACAAGATCCTGAGTGTTGTGTTCATTATCGAACCAGTGGTGAAGAAGCTCAAAACCAGGGTCTCACTGAATAAACCTCTAAACCCCCAACCCATTGCATCGGTCATCCTCTGCACCCACACAAAAGTCAAAGAAGGCTCCATTATCCACATTCAGGACAACCTTGAGCTTGAAACATTTCCATCCATAGTCATCAATGAGCAGCCCCGTCATCACCACAGCCCTAGTTGCCAACCCTAGAAACCACCAAACCACCCCAAACCATAAACACAGAGCTAATGCAACTCGATCAGCCAAAGAAAAGGGAGAGAGAACTCCTAGAAATAACCTCAGAGTTTCCTAAGCCGAGACCAGAAGTTTTTGGTCCAAACTTGAAGTACCATAGCATAGCATGCAACTGACTGGTCTGAACCCAGACATCCAGGACTATCAGACTATGCCTCATGTGCAAGAAAAAGACACCCAAACCATGGAGGATCCGCAAGCCCAAAGAAACCAACAAATCCCCTCACCGGCCAGGGGTGAAGGTGCCCAATAAATCACAACGCAATGAGAAGATGCAACAAAATGGCAAGAGATACCAAAGGTTTAGAAGGAACCAGAATCAACACTCAGGCAGAGCACGACATCTACGTGAGAACAGATGGAGTGGGTTCTCCGCAACCCTCAACAATGCACAGAGCTGATGCAACTCTGCATAGATAGAACAGAGGTCCTGAATCTCTTGCCTTCATCTCTAAGGTTGAGGATCATGCCAAGACCATCAACAGAGGAGGAGGTAGAGACTTGCTCGGAGAATTCAACGGCCAGTTGACTTCCACTATAGACACGAGCACCCATAGGTGCAACCCCTTCATCCACTAACCTGGTACAGTGGCCAGCAACACACTTATTTGGACTAATAAGAGCATCAAATGATCAATTAGAGAAAATGATCCAATAGGCCGAGAGGCCTACCAAGGTTGCAAGGGAGGGAGCGCTACTTATGTAATCATGTAGAACACAAGAAGTGCATGAAAAAATCTAGGTTGAGCACAGGCTGGAAAGAGTGCAGGAAAGGCTTGTTGAAGCCTGGCTGGAGATTTAGAAGGTTGTACCCGAACTTCCTGAAGCCAACGATGCAGGTGAGCCAGAGTATCAAATTGAGTTTCTCCAAGGATAATGGACATAACTCGCCACTCGTGCTGAGCATATGGAAGTATAGTTACGACGGGATCAACAAGAAGCAGAGCAACAACCTCAGAAGTTGCAACAATAGATGAAAAATATAGTATTGGAAGTCAATAATGCCTGAGCAACACTACACAAGTACACAACGGAATGCACAAAGATATTCTAAGAAGTCAACGATTGGATGGGAATCATTGCTTGATGCAACTAGGTCCTGGAAGATGTGAGCACCAAGATCCAGGTCTTGAATGATGAATTTGCGGCCACAATGGATCCGATGGAGAAACAACAGAAGTTAGACCATATCGAACAAGAGGAAAATGAACTAAACGCCCTCTTTGAGGCATAGTCTATAGCAAAGAAAGAGTTGCATGAATTCTGACCTATCATTCAGATAGTGCACATGTAGATGCATCAATTTTATGCAACAACAGATTCTGAGTGGAACTCGTTGGTCGCGTCCAAGCCAGAGGGGTGTAGTATAGAGGCGACCCAACAATTTGTTGCAGAGGCATCACTCCTTGCTAGGAAGTGGCAGAATAATGTTGGATACTTTCAAGGAGTGAGGGAGCAGGCCTTGTAGCTGGTCCCAGAGTTGGACCCTTTGTTTGAAGAGGTGAAAGAAGAGAAATCACAAATAAAAGAGAAGAAAGAAGAAGAAAAGGAGGACAAGGGAAAACAATAGGTGCTCCCGTAATCTATGAAATAACCAAACACTTGACTCGAGGGTGAGTAAAGGGTTGTGGTCAGAACCTATTGGGCCCTTATTTTTTTGGATAAGGAATCACACAAGTTTTGACTAAGTAATAGTTGTGCAAACTTTAGAAGAAGCTGGGCATTAGAGCATTAAAGAGAAACAAAAATCAGTTGTGAAAGACAGTGCAATGCAAGCTAAGCAACAACGGTTGCAATAGAACAAGAAAGAGTTTAAGACGATATGGAAGACACAACCTAGCTTATATATAGGGATGAACATGATTGTAAAAGGGTTGATTAGCTATGGGTTTAGTTGAATTGTGATCAAGTTCAGCCTGATATTTCCCTCCCTATAGGGTTGTTGTCAGTCGAATCAAGAAAAGGTCTAAGTCTGTAATGTAGTCTGTACCCTTTTGAGAGTTAGAGCTCTGTGACACGAGTCTAGAGCCAAGAGTCTATAAAGAGAACTACTGTATGGTTCTGAGATTGTAAATGGAGGAATATTATGAAGATAATATAAAGAAGGACCTAAATTTTCAAAATATGTTATGTCTTCTTATGTTTTACTCATGCATTACAATATTTCTTTATGGTTTATGCATTCCTCATGATGGTTCTGTGTTTAAATTATTTTCGGTAACATAAGTAGGTTCAATTCTTTCACACATAAGATTCATATATGTTTGATGGCTAGATGTCTTGCGCAAGGTCAGGATTAGTACTGAATGTTCTGTGAATCCTCCTAAGTCTTTTCCTTACCCTTCCTTATCTATTTGTCTCAGCAGCACTTTGGGTGAGACTTCTTCTCTTCGGAGGAGATGAAAATTCCAACTCTCTAGACTACTTGGTACCTTTTGTTGGTAACCTAATAAGGACCCTGGTCTAATCAAACTTGCGCCAACACTTTTCAATCATTGGGGCACTCATATCTATGCTTTCACATTAAAACCTAATTATTCTTTATTTAGTTGGTAATTGTACAAAGTAATTTTGACTTACACACAAGAAAGTAGATTTAGGCCATCACATTTGATGGCACCATATTTTTTACCTAGTGGTATCTCTAGTCACCCTTAGTTGGATAATTCATGCATAAAAACCTTATCTGGAAACATCCATCTTATCAGCCAAACCTCAAGTATCTCAGTATCCTTCATTATGATCCCCAAGTTTTCACCCATAACTACGAACTCTTTGTATCCTTGTCACCCTCATTTTCCATTTGATAAATACCTTGCTAGTATCTATCTGTCCCCCTAACATCATACCACTTTTCTCTAGTTGAATATTTCATTTCCACCACTACCATCCATAATGTATCCTCTAGCAAAGGGAAGTTTTGATTTTGATTTATCATTGATTTCATCCATATTTATGAACCACACATGACTCTTAAAAATCAATACCTAGTAGAATATTGATCGGTTGAATTCAAGGGACACTTTTCTCTTTGCAGTTGTAGCTCTATTCATATTGGCCTTAGCACCATTTTCTAGAACGTTACATTATCTCGTGTAATACCCAAGTTTTGATTCCCCATATTAAATAATGTATTTTGTTTATTTTATGAAATTTTGGAGTGCCCAAATAATTAAAATAGGTTGGAGCACCTAGGAAATGTAATGTTTTTATCATTATTAATAATAAAACACATTGTTGGTTGCAAGACAAACAAGGACAAGAGTTATAGAGGGATATGATTCCACGAGAGAGGGGGGCTTAAGGAGATAAGTCTTTTTATTATATTCTATTTACCCATAATTATTTTAATTGAGATAAGTAGTTACATGAGTTTCTTGGGGGAGGCCATGTGGTTCTTGATTTCAAATTAAATATATAAACCCATATTTGGATTGTTTTGGGATTCACACTCTTCATTCGTTTTACTCTCTCCATTCACTCTTTCACTCATTATTCCTCATTCATCCTTGATCTTGGCTTGGGAAATAAAAATTAATTGTTGTTAATGGATCCATTGTTTGTTGGTTGTATTAATTGTTGATGTATTCCAACCATGAATTGATGTTTGTATGTGTAAGATGCAATGGAATGTACTAAATTTTATTCACAAATGTGAATCTTGAGAGTTCCAACATGGAGATTCCTGACTGAATCCTTGGAAAAAAGTGGACAACCTGAGGCACTGCATGGCAGTGAAGGGGGTTCATTGTCTTTCAGCGGTGCAGGCTAGAGAGAAGAGAGACAATGTACTTTGGATTGTTTTTTATTGAGAAACATGTGAGAGCTTGAGTGCTAATTGTTTTTGGGAGCTGAGTGTCATTCAGGAACCCATCCTTGTGGATTCATATCCCTAGCTTGGGGGTGATCTTTTGTTGATATTTGGAACAACATTGTCTATGGTTGGGTGGAATTTCATTGGTATGCAACTAGGTGGTGATTGATTTTATTAAACATAAGTTCTCTATGTCATGTGTTTCTATGATTGTATGTTTATTTTCGTTGTGTATTAATTATTATCTATGATATTTATATTTATAATATGCATTCTTGCTGGTTATTATTGTGCATGGCATATTGTTCATTCCTTTTATGTTGTATAATGAATATTGATTATTGCATGTGATTTATTCATGCTTATTTTTCAATTAAATGTTATCAGAATTCAAAATCAGTTTTGAAGGGAATTTGATGTAGTGTGCCCATCCTGTTACACCCATTCTTTTTCAATTAAAATGGTATGTTACATCTCAGTTCCCATTGTCATACAAACTGTGAGCCCTAATGGGGAAAAGAGATTCATCATTACTCTCTTCTTTCATTGTTCCCCTTGATGTTTGATGTTAACACATATCCACATAAGGGTGGGTATTAATTTGTGACAGTTGCATTTTCCAGTTCCAATTAAACACCCTTGGGCTTGATAAGCCATCAATTACTTCAAGTAATTAACACACACCCCAAGTGTTAAATTCAATCTACAGGGCATGTTCTCCTTCAAAATGTTCATTTATTTTTATCGATGCCCCTGAGGGACCTATACAAATCTCTACTTCATAAATTTTCTAGTTATATGGTCATCATAGTCTTCATACCCTTGATGATCAAACAAGTGGCCTCCACCTCTTGTCCACTATTGTACTCATTTCTTTTTATGGCATGAGAATGGGGCATGCCTACCTCATTTGTATAAAAAAATTCCATTATTTTTAGCAAGGTCATACATTTTCAAGTAGACCTCTCCTTCTTCCTCCATGGGTAGTCCTAGTCCCTTTGAACCTCCTTTTTCTCTCTACAACACAATATCAATGTAAAAATAAAAATAAATGATGATGCATTTTTTCTATACATCTGGTCCTAACGTCATACATCAGGGGGCATATGTTATCACCAAAAAATCACTCACAAAGATATATAGGTGATCAAAGAGTCAACAGTTCAATACTCTAAGGTTCATGTTTATGGCATTAATACACCATCTTCATCAGGACAAAACACTATACAACGTGTATTTTTTATCATTCATGTGACCAACAAACTAGATTTCGTGATCTAAGCTTACCCGTGCCACTATTCCTTTGAAATTCATGTGGACTGACCATAAGTGAATTTCACCAACTTTTGGCGCATTGATTTCAAACACTCCCATTAGACATATTTCCTAGTTGAACGAAAAAGAGACCTTGAGCCCATGAGAATTGAAATATGGTACAACAAGTAGGTTCATGAATACTCAAGCATGGGAGGCTACACCCAAGTGGCCTTCCATTCCCCATTGAAACTAGTTTTTATCAAACTTATTGAAGGCCTATAAAAAGAGGCCATTAACATGCACAAAGAGAAGAAAAGCCAAATTAATGTTATGATGGTTGTATGAGTCTAGAGAATCTTCATTTCTTCCAAGCCCATCCATACTTTCATAGACATTTTTTCTTGGTGTATTGAACATCTCACTCATTGGGATATTTGTACTTATCTTTACACCATTTCATTTCATTTTTTTAGAGAAAGAGGTTCTAGAAGGGAAAAAAGAACCCATCCCAAAGAGGAAGAAGAGAGCTCATTTTCTCACCAACTACTTTGCGGTGTTCTACTCAATGCTTTTCCATTGGTATAACATATCTCACCTTGTTTTATTTTTGTTCTTCCATGCTATGCTTTTATTTCTTTGTTTTGTTTATATTTCTTGTTTTATGGTTCTAGTTAAGCCTAGGTTAATACTCAATTTCCTTTTTTTTCTCACCCAAGTAGAAAAATATGAAAAACAATGGGGTTACCAAAATATAGAAATAAATTTGTAATCATTCTTGTGGTTGATCAACTTTCAAAATATGCTCACTCTTTTTCTCTACAAAACCCCTTCAATGCCACTATGGTTTCTCAAGTATTCATGTATAATATCTTTAAACTCCATGGTATGCCACACTAAATTGTGACAAATTGTGACCTCACCTTTATTAACAATTTCAGACAAGAAGTGTTTGAATTCTAGGGAACTCAATTGAATCTTAGCATTTCATATCACCCACAAATTGATGGTTGGACTAAAGTTGTCAACAAGTGCTCAAAAGCATATTTGTGTTTCTTTCCTTTAGAGAAACAATCTCAATGGATCCAATGATTACCTTTGGCCAAAAGGTGGTATAATACAACTTATCACGGTGCCTCTTGTAAAAATCTCATTGAGTCTATCTATGGATAAAATCCCCCATCAATATTATCCTACTTACCAAGAATCTATAAGGTGTGGGAGGTCGAAAAAAACAACATAGCTCAAGATGAGATTCTCCACACTCTCAAGGATAATCTGGTCATGGATCAAACTGAATGAAGAAACTGGATGATCGACATCATTTTGAATTTAATTTGGCAAAGGAGATTAGTTGTTCCTTCATATATGGCCTTATAATAAGACCTCACTCAAATACAACCACCACTACAATATTTATCCCAAGTTTATAGCTCCTATATGATCCTCAAACATATTGGGACAATGGATTACAAATTGGAGCTTCCTTTCTACTCTAAAACTCATCCAATGTTTTATGTCCCTTTCTTAAATAAAGTGGATGGATCTACTTGTCATATACAAACTGGCCTTCTAGAAATAGACAAATAAGGTTCCATTTGGTTGTATCTTGAGGCTATACTTGACAAAAGAGAGTAATGTGTCTACCATTTCACTATATAATAGGTCTTGATATAGTGGAAGGATACACCTCCCAAGGATGCCACATGCAAACCAACAGAGATACTTCAATAATTTCCTCATCTCTATCCTTAAGGGAAATTCTTATTTATAAGGGGGAGGGCATGTTAGGGTCCTACCCCTAACCCCCTAAAGTATATATACAAGTTTCTATGTATTGAGGTCATGTCTATTAGATAAGGCCCATCTAGTAGATATAGTGTCCAAGCAATAATTGTAAGAAGGCTTACTATAAGGCTTTGCCTACTAGAAAGTTCATAGGAGGTTAGATAGAAACTATATAAAGAATCATATGGAAGGTAATGAGTTGTCCTGTGAAGTATATTGTAAGTGGACCTATCCTAAGTGTATTGTTAATTGTGATGTTCTGGTTCTCCTGCAATTTCCTATTATTGTGATAATTTTTCATATTCTCTCTAAATATTTCTATAGTCTATCATTTCTATCATGTATCTTCCATTTCTCTACTAAATAACATCACAGTTAACCTATGAAAACCTATAATGGATAGCTCAATACACCTACAACATAACATGTTCATTCATGGGATAATTAAAAGTTCCCCTAATTCCCTTTGTATCTCCCAAAAATCACTTTTTGAACCCCCTCCCACTACACCTTTCCAATTAAACAACCCCCTCATTTCATTTTTATTGTAGTATCATTTTTTTCATGAAATGATTCATACCCTTTTTTATTTATACCCATATGATTTTTCTCTCGATATATTATCCATTGTTCATCTACTAGTCATCATCATGCTTCCTCCTTCCTTTGCCTTAAAAAATCCTTACAATTTTTCTTATCTAATGTTTGTGATTTTTCTTGTTTACCACTTGAAAATTTTCTTGATTAGAACATGGTTATGTTGGATTAGGTTTCTTCTGTCACATGCCTTTAGAAAAACATTGTGTTTCAATGAAAAACATGTAGGAACCCCTAGTTTTCCCCAAAATATCTAGATGGAGGTAAACTCAATCATCAACGATAATAGTCGCAGTTAACACCGAGGGACTTGAATGGATAAAAATTGTGACATATACCCCCCCCCCATCAAGAACATGTATTCAATAAAAATAAAACATTAACTCTATGTTATAAAATGAAAATTATCTTTCTATTGTTGTTATCTTCAATAAGAGAATACTTTTTCAAAGAAAATAACAAATTTGCATGAGCTTAATTGTTAAATAGGGAGATGGGAAAGACCTAAAATTCTATGGGAGGAACGAATATGTTCAAAGTGTCATCACTCTGTAGTTTCTCTTAGATGAAGGAGGGAAACCATGGAGGTAACCTTCAAACCAACTTGAGGCTGGAAGCTATCCCTTCCAACCTAGAGAGGGCTCTCTCTTTCAAATAAATCACTGAAAGGATTGTTTTGGTATTTCGTTTGAAGGCTAGATCTCTGTTTTAAATCAAATTTAAATAATTGGTGGAAAAGCAGAAGGAAGGTCCAATGGGAAATGGAGTCATAGAGTCAGAGATTAGTGATGGTTTGTTGGACACTTGGTTAATTGAAAGATAACTACTCAAAGGCAAGGTAGAAAGGCACTTCTTCAAGATGATAAAATTCCATTGTAGTTGAAAGGTTGAAGATAAAGCAAATAACCCTTTAGGGAATCTATTAAGGATGAAACCCAAGGTGATTACAGGAGAAGAATAGAGGGAAATACATGTAGAAAAGCTCCAAATATAGATGAATTATGATACAAATATCCCATTTAAACATCAAAGAAGAAATACATTAATAAAAATTTATAAACAAAGGAGAAACATTCACAGTATATACACAAGCATGAAAATTACAATCACATGAATCTATGAAGTGACATTCCAGGTACTTCTGGTCCAAAAATATTTCACTAATCTCAAAAAAATCAAGTTTACAACATGCACACAATAAAAAATTTCCTCACACCTCCCAACCCCTATCTAATATAGCTCCATAAAATATATATCAAAAGTCTCCTCCTATTCTCCTAAATTCAAATTCAACAATTTTTCTAAATCAAGTTGTTTGAATCCATGATATGGTGATATTTGACCTTGGACCTCATTGAATATGAATTGGCACCTCTTTTGAACTTTCCATGCTGATCTGGACACATTTTGGACGCTCTGCCATAGTTGTGCAACAAGGTTGCTGCACAACAGTAACCTACAGGAAATTTGGCTTGGTGAATTTTTGTAAAATAGGCCTCAAATATAATTTCATATCTTCCAAACCATGATAGATATGAAAAAAATGAGAGACGTTTTTGTTACTGGGTATTTTATTGACAAAAACCTCTTTGGGTTTTCACAAATTCCTCTCCATATTCTTGGAATATGCACCCAAAGATGATGACTAGAACAAGAAATCATTAAATGCTCAAATCGGAAAAAAAAAATGGGCTGTAAAGATTCATTAAAAACTCCCAAACTATGACACTTGTTGAAAATATGAGAGAGGTTTTTTTTACTTGGTCCGTGTTTGACGAAAACCTCTCTGGGTTTCTCAAAATTATTCTCCAGTTGTTCAGAAACCGAGTTTGAAGTCTACTGCTAAAACAATTATTTCCCTAATTTATGCAGCATGCCCTATAGACTTTGCGCAACAACTTCCTTTTCATATTGTTTCTTTAAGTTTGGTTCAAGTTTGAATGTTGGAGGCCTTTTTCTATCTAAAAAAATGTAATAACATGATCCAACATCTCTGAAATGCTTATTTTTCTCCCAACCATTGATTTTATCACCTAAGCTTCAAAACCCTATTACATCTTAGGACTGCAAAAAGAAGCTTTAAATGCAACACTGGTACCACCTAAGCATATTAATGCACTCATGTAATTTTCCATACCATTTTCCAATCTATCAAAACCTTCAAACAAAATTGAATGTCATGATCCTCTATTCATTGCGCAACTGCACCTACAGGACTTGCGCAACACGTGGTGATTTGGGGTATTCTCAAGCGGGATCAACATGCAATGGGTATAACATAAGAATGGACTAATTTGAACCCAAATATCACATCAAAACACCTAAAAGATATTTTAAGAGGACAGGTGAATGGTTTAGGAGGTTGCACAACAAATTTCAAATTGACATGTAGAATGAAGATCTGATCAATTTAACCTTATGCACATAAAATGACCTACAACTATGAAATTTTGGACTCCTTAACCCAACTTTGAACCCAATGGCTAAATGACCTATGTACATGATTAAGGACTCAACATATGACTTCACAAACTTAAAAAATAACACTAATGCTCTGAGACAAGGAATGTCATGGTATTTTAGTGCTAAGGCATGACTCTTCAGACATGAACATGTACATATTGAACTCCACTTAGCATGACCTATTATAGAACACTAACACAAAGTATGCAAGTCTAACAAAATAGAGGATGTTTTTTTTTTTTATATAAGTGTGCAACATACCCAGACATTAGAAGTCATTTTCAAAAAAGTTTGTCGCAGAATTAATCTTTTATGTTTATTTGAAGTAAAAAATTAGAAAAAAAAAAAGGAGAGTTTCGGAAATATATTTTGAATTTACAGTGCATTTAGTTATAACTTACAATTTTGTTTAAGAAGAGCCTTTCCAGAAAGACGTTTCATATTATAGACCATTTTGCTATAATTCAGTATTTTGTTTAAGAAGAGAATTTCTAGAAAGATATTTTGAATTTACAGAGCATTTAGTTATAAAAAGATGTTTTTTATTACAAAGCATTTCATTATAATTCAAGGTTTTTCTGGAAATATATTTTGAATTTTAAGAGAATTTAGTTATAATTTAATGCCTTCGAAGCAAGTTTAAAATTAAAGTCGGACGTTAAAAATGATAACTTTAGAGTGAAATGTTAAAATTTATATAGATTTCTTGAATAGAAGCGCCTTTGAATTCATTAATAAAGCCTCGAATATCTTAAGGAAAAAATTCAAAATAGTTACATTCGTTAAATTTGATGGTTATAATAAAATGGTAAAATCTATTTTATAATTTAAAACATTTTTTTTTTTTTTTGTTAATGTGGTCGAACCTGTTGGTATTGGGATTAATATGTGGTTTGAGAAACTGTTATTCATTAAAAAATTTGAAGGACATGGGGGTGGGGGCTTTGATCCACTCATGTGTGCACGGGTCACGATACCATTTATTATAGTATCTCTGGGTGCAACCACAGACCACTACCTCAAGATGTCCCATGACTCCAGGTAAAGCTCTCACGAGAATTGAACCTTGCCCAACAGTAAAAAACTCATCACTTTCCACCATTAGATCCAACCCCTTTGAGCATAATTTAAAACATTTTGATCACAAATTTATTTTGATAATTTATTTATCAAATTTACATACTTAATCTCATACCTATCCCAATTATAAAGGCGAAATAAACTTAACTGTTTCGACTCTCGAGGGTCTTTCTTATTATACCATTTAATTATTTTTTTTGTCTTTTTAATTGCACGCACAACTTTCCTCGCAGCAATAATTATGAATTTAATTGTAAATAGGTTCAAGTTATTTAATTAAATTGAAATAAATAAATTTTGGTTGATAATTATATTTTATAATAAACCTATTTAAAATTTATAGACGGTTAAATAAATTTTGGTTTGTAATATTTTAATAATAAATTAATTAAATAAATTAATATTAATATTTTGTTTAAAAAAACATTTAATTTTTTAATTATTTGAAATTTTTATATTAAATTTTAAAAAAAATACAATTATTTATATAAATATTATAAACTATAGTATCTTTATTTATATTAAAAAAAAAAAAATTGTAAAAATCATGAATTTGTAGTCCCAAGGTGTAAGGTAGATGGTATGTGAAGTCACCAATTTAAAATAGAGGTTTACTTTGTCCCAGTTATTACCAATTGAACTAGTCACCAAAAAAAAAATCAAGAATCTTCCCCACTTGCAAAATAAAATGTCATTTTATTTATTTAATTTTAAAAGATGACATCATATCATATATATATATATATATATATATATATATATATATATATATATATATGTCAAACCTATAAAATATATTAATAGTGATTTCATACCTTTAATTAAAAGATAGAATTAAAAGGTAAGAATATATATATATATATATATATATATATATATATTCTTGTCGTTTAAGTCAAACTCTTGAGTCTTTGTTATTTGTTATACGTATGAAACCACTATTTTAAATTTTAATATATTTTATGTTTGACATGTTTTTATTTTATAAACATATAAATTTGATAAAGATATATATATCCATTGATATCATTAAAAATGTGTCGAACTTAAAACATATCAAAGTAATGATTTTTTGAGATTGAGTCAAATCAATAAGAATATAGAAATATTGACAAATATTTTTTTAGGAGGATTTAATTTACATCTAGATTTGAAAAATATAACAATTAGTAATATTGATAATATTGATGTCCTTGGGGGGCAGCTCAATTGGCAAGTGCCGTGAAAATGAAGTTCCATGAGGTTTCGAGTTCAACTCCCCCCGACTTACCTTGTGTGCCGCGTAAGGGGCATCGTGGGCACACCTGGAGGTTATAGTGGTAGTGGTTGGATAACACGGCCACGTGTAATGCAAGCACGTGCCCAACTAGTTGTTGATTCCTTGAGACATAAAAAATAAAAATAAAATAATATATATATACATATATATATATTGATAATATTAAGGCATTTTTTGTAACGTTATTGGTCCAAACCTTGCCTAGCTTGTGTGTCGAGCTTGGGGGATGTGCAATGCACTTGGATATTATAGTGGTAGTGGTTGAAAAACTTGACCCCATGTCACATGAGTATGAGCCTACCTAGTTGTCGATTCTGCAAATATACAAAAAAATATCTGAGAAGAAACTAGAAGTAAAGTATTAACTAATGAGGCATTGAATTTTGATGTTAGATGTAAAGGTATCTTTGTAATCATATTTTATATGATTATAAGAGTAGTAATCCAAGTTTTTTACTTTTAAGTTAGAATCATAAGAGATATTAGGAAAGGTTGGAATTTGAAATCAGTGTTGTTGTGCCTCTTTCGTCACCTTGGTGAGAAAATAAGAGGTGCTTGCATGCCCAGTTTGGTCTTGCTGGGCAGGACAGCTGTAGAGGAAAGAGTTAGAGAAAGAAAAACAAAACTATAAGCAAGAATTAAACTAATACAAACTAAAATCATAAGCATAGGGACATAGAGATAACAAAAACAAAAAGACCCATGTCACCAATGTTTTTAGGATGATCTATTGATGAAATCAAAGCACCAAGAAGAAAGGGGACTATGAGTCCCTTCTTCCTCCAAGGGAAGGCTCTTGGACCCTCACAAACTTGCTCTCCTTACAACAAAGAAAATGAAAATAGTGGTGAAAGAACTCTTTGCAAATCCACTCAATGGAGAGGTGGATTGCTCAATGAAATGATGCCAATGTGTTCTTGCCAAGGAAAGAGTCCTTAAAACAATATAGGCAGCATAACATTACTTATAATTCCTTGAGAAAATGAGGTGCATTCATGGCTTTTTATAGTATTGCATTGGATTATTATGAAACTGCTTTGTAGTGTGAAAATAGGCCATTTAGGGCATTATTAGGTCTTTGACCAACCCACCATTCGGATCCAGCCCGGATTTGGAGGTCAAATAAGGCTTGGGACCTGAACCATAAGTGGTTGGGAGGCCGACCATATTCATAAATGTGTCGTTTAGCAGGTGCGCGGATTTTTGCGCTAACAGTCGCGCATCATGTGCATATGTGCGCACTCTACATTCTTGTTCTGCGCATGTGCGCGCGCGCCCAACTTCTGTAAAGCGCTCTTCAATTTTTCACTACTTTGTATAGTTTTTCCCTGTTTTGAATGCTATGAGATTAATTCAAGGCCATGAATGACTTCATTACTGTTTGACGATGCTGAGTTCTTGTAACCATGTGTGGATGAAATTTCAGTGATAACAAATGCCCCCTGATGGATGAGGTTAGGAGCATACATATATCCAAAATCCATCAATGTTTATTCTACTGAGGATGTTGTTTGTAAGAGCGAGCAATAGCGGGATCGTTCAGAGTGATCCGTTGGAGAGAAGAGGAACCGGTAGGACCCGACCTTCTATGAGGTCCGTACAAATAGAAAATTGTGTACAAACAAGGCGTGCATGCCCCATGCTCGTATCATGTAACTCTGGAAAAAGATGACTGAAGTGGTGGTGTGGACAACTGCAGCGCCCTTGGGGGTGGTCGTGATAGAGGAAGAAGACAATTTTGCAAATGAACATACTCTGAATAATAGGCATTGATCACGGTAATAAGTAGCAGCGATGATGTGGGCATTGATAGCCTTGCCAAGTTCAGAGGTCTTCGACAAATAAAAGAACTAACTGCAATAGTCGCAAAGTAAGACCCACCGTAACATGAGAAAGTGTTGGCGTCGAATGTTACGGGGACCAACGACAGCAGGGAGCAATGGTGTTTCACCCTGTGTCATCCAAGATCTCTCATTGACTGGAGAATGAGAATCAAGATATTGTTTCCCTTCCGAAAAAATGGTGCTGATGTCGACAAAAGGGGACGTGACTTCCAGAAGCAAAGGGCTCCGTGAAATCTACTGAGGTGAGAAAGTGGTAGAGGTACATGGACGAAGTCAAGAAGTGGGAAGACTCAAGACTGTCGTTGGTTGGAGGATGTATGAGATAACAAGTGGCCGAAACCGTGTAACGAGGGCGAGTGTCAGGGGGACGACAAGACTGGTGAAAAGTTGTGCCAGAGGCGGGACAAGGTGAACAAATTCAGAGGGTAGAGGTAAGTGACCTGTGGGGTGTTCTGAAGATATGGACGATGCCAGCAAGGGTAGATGATAAGTAATGCTCCAACCAAAGGGTGACATGGGTTGCGTGTGGCCAAAAGGAAGGAAGCAAGTCGTCAAAGGTGACGACAAAAGAAAATGTAATGACTGGAAATAAAGGCGTTTGTACAATAAATAATGAATAATTCGGGTAGAAACGTACAAATACAGAAATGGGTGCCCTAGTGTGATATGGGTGGCCCATGAAGGGCATAATTTGCTTGGAAGACTGATGAAGGGTGGGGGCCCCATTGGTGAGTTTCTGTGTGAGGTAGGTGAAATGAAGGTACGTTCGCAGATAGGAAAACTGATTGTGGATGAAATGGAGGGTTCATGATACTGCGGTGATGCAGGTAAAAATAGAACCATAAAGAGATAATCTGGGAGTCCATGGGGGAAAGATAGAAAAATGAGGAGAAGGAGTATGTGGCTGATTCACAACATGATGAAAGACTATCGAGACTCCCATCCCTAAAGGGTAAAAAACAACATGAGTGTCAAAAAGTGGCAAAAGGCGCTATGAATGGGACAACTCATGTGGGTAAGAATGCTACCGGGTAACAGTACCGAAGATGCAAATGGAGGCGTGGGTACTGCAGAGCCGGGAATGGGGATCCTAGAGGCCAATATCAGAGGGTGTGATTGGAAATGTAAAATGCGATACAACGGGAAAGACTACATGCCAGTGTTGAGTATATACCTGAAGGGGTTATGCCGATGGATGAAGAGCAAGTACCTGCACACATAACAACCAAATACCCAAAGTGAACAATATCTGAAGAGAATCAAAGATATGAGCATGTATTTGATAAATGTGACTATGTGCGTGCGTACCTGACCATGATATGAAAAAAAAAGGTGCCCCGGGGGCGCAGGATAAAAAACGACCCAGGGACTGCTGTGATGTAGGTGACGGGATGCTGATCCCGTGGCTGAAGATGGTTTGAAAAATGGATGTCTTGGGCTCTCGGAATCGTGAGTGGAAGTTTGGCAAAAGGCCTATATATAGTTGTAGGGCCCACATTGCCACCTCATGTGTACCTGCTGCAACAGTGATTGAAAAAGCAGTTTTTAGAGGAGATTTGGAGATTTGGGGAGGACGAGGTAGCCGATTGAGGATCTGTGAGTATCAGGTTTAGTGGTCTGATCATCCTGCATAGAAATAGGTTTTCAATTTTTGGACAGGGTTTATATGGAGAGACATACAGGGGTATTTAGGGGGTCTGAGCCCCACATGCACAGGAGATTCAGTGATAGGCGCGCATACGTGTGTGCCTATACATCAAATATACGCACATGTGTGTGCGATAGGGAGAATTTAAGGCACACCCGAAGGGCGTGCCTGTGAGTTGAACAGGCCCGCATCAGTGCGCGCCTGTGGGTTTGACAGGCGCGCACCTGTGCACGTCTGTATGGTGAACAGGCGTGTGTAAGGGCGTGCCTGTGAGGCAAATAGGTGCGCACTGATGCGCACCTATGCAGTGTACAGGTGGGCATATATGCACGCCTGTGTAATGAATAGGCGCGCATGTGTGCACGCCTGTGGGTAACAAAAACCGCACCGAGGAGGCAAGGTTGAAGGGTAAAAAATGAGTCTTTTTGATGTTGTTGATGGTTACATGAGCTGATATAGGACTCTGTGTTGTCTGCAGGTGGTCTGTGGTGACGATGCCAGTGCGGTGGCGAGAGCGGGACTGGGCCCAGTTGGGAGACGCTGTGTCCATTGAGGGGCCCGACGTGCGTGCGACTTTGGCAACCTGTGGGTTGCTAAAGTTCTTTGAGTGCCCGTTGATACGGGCACAAGAGTATCTGTTGCAGTTCCTGATCCAGATGTGGAGTCCGGAGCTGCACTGCTTCTTTGTATGAGGAGAGCAGATCCCCTTCACTGCGATGGAGGATATTTATTTTTTGACTGGGCTCCCCTTTCAGGGAACGCCCCTATCGACGAAGCCGGTGCTGCCGAGGACCATTTTGTTGGCCGATATTGGCCAGAGGTACTTCTTCGGTCGAGACTTTATGTATGGGACTGTGGTGAGTATCAGTGCGATGGACTCCCTGGAACATCGCTGTATAGCAGCGATGATTGTGTGGATATATGGGTCGTTGGCGACCCAGCGGATTAGTGGTGGCCAACTTTTGGTGCTAGAGAGGGTGGTGGCCGACAAGCGGTTCACATGGGGGCTGACGCTGCATGTGAGTATGGTGGCACAGTTAGACCACTGTCGGTCCACAGGTGCGGGGGAGTTTTCATTTGGGTCCATCCTAGTGGCCTGGTTCTTAGAGAGGGTGCCGAAGTTGCGCCCGAAGATCCTACTGGATATGCCAGGGGCGCGAGAGCCATGGTTGAGGCGGTGGTATACGATTTTTCTTTGTCACGGTGGTGGCGAAGGTGGCCACTTCTTTTCGGACAAGGTGGCACAGGTGTTGCGACAGATGCCGCAGGTGATACTTCGGTACCCCTATGCTGGGGTGGACTTCTGGGGTGACCCGGACATGGTGCTACATCTAGGGGAGGTGTTCGATCATCGAGGTATGTTTAGTATTTGGTGTGCATGTTTGTGGTTTATGTTGTTTTCTGAGATATCAGTCCATATGTATATGATATAGATGTTGATACTATCTGTTGTTGTTGTTTTTTGTATGTGCAGATGTGGCACCTCGCGGGCGGGAGGTGGAGATGCAGAGAGCACCGGCTCGTCGAGAGCTGGAGAGACTACCGCATGGAGAGAGGCGTCGTCAGGAGGATGTCACAGGGTGACCAGCTGAGCCCGAGAGGGTAGCGAGGAGGCATCGGTTTGATGACCCTGGTGCGGGGCCATCACACGCTCCTCCGGTGGCAGCCGGAGTGGATTTTGATGACGTACGCCGTCATCTAGAGATGATGTTATAGGATGTTCCTGAGGGAATGTGGATGTGCATCCAGGACGAGAGTTTCCTAAAGCAGTGTGTGGGGGTACCGCCACCATGGTGGTCCATAGTGCAGCGAGCAGCAGTGTTGGCTGCGATGACGAGTGGAAGCCTGTCGCCAGGGCAGGAGGGTCCTGTGGGTGGACCACTACTGCCTGGGGCAGGTGGTGGTGGGCCACCACTGCCTGAGGGAGGGGAAGGTGGTGGGGCGATAGAGGCACCATGAGTGGCACATGATGTATATTGTTGTTTTTGTTGTATATAGGCTGGTGAGCCCATTTTTTGTATTGAGGTGTTGCATTGGCCTGCAGATACATGTATTGTTGTATGTAAACATTCAGATGGCTTGATGGGCCTTTATATATATGAGTATACATTTTTTGAGATTCATCTGGTGTCTACATGTGTTTTTTGTTGATGAGTTTGATGATGTCTATTCTATATATATGATGTGACATGTTTTTGTGAGATGTTTATGTATGTGTAGCTTGATGTGATATATGCCAATCTAACACCATGTTACCTATTTGATCTATTTTTTTATTCAATTGTCGTGGAATATGTGTAAATGTAATGGAATCAAAATGTCGCGATAACAGCCTAACCTGCAGGTATTTGTGAAAGAGGCACGGGTCGCGTACACGGTACACATTATTGAGATGGAGAATGACTAGTTGAGAGTCAAGGAAGACGCTAAGGTGACGAATATGGTGATGTTGGGCGTCGGCCAGGAGGCCAATGACAGTAGTGTATTTAGCTTGGTTGTTGGTTGTTGGCCCCAAACACATGCCGCTTGAATGTAGCATTTCATGTGAGGGGGTATAGAGAGCCCAAGCAGTCGAAGAGAGATTTTGTGTCCAAATGCTGGCACCGTCGGCATAACTGATGTGGTAGGCTAGAGGAGGAAGCATCTGTCAATAGCACAAAGGATAGTTTAGACGAGAGGGTAGGACGAAAAAAGATTAAAAATACTAGAAAAAAGAAATAACCTAAAGTAGAATGACTACTTTTAAGCATAAAATTTCTTGAGATACAACCCGTTGACGTGTTCTTTGAGGGAGAGGCCTTCGGGAGAGGTCAGGATATATGCACCTTTGGTGAGGCAATGTTGGATAATATAAGGGCCATGCCAAAGTGATTCGAATTTTTCGTGGCCAAAGGTATCATGAGAGATATCATAAGCCAGGACGAGGTCGCCTTCAGGGAATGATCGAAGGTTGACATGGCGATCAAAGGTAGTTTTGGATCATCTTTTAGTTGTCTCGTTGTTCTGTAAGGAAGATCAATGATCTTCATCCAGAGACTCCAAGTTCAGCAAGCGCTGCGCCATTGGAGCAGTGTTAGGTAATAGCTCAATTGCGGTGCGTAAGGTGGGAATTTCTCACTCGATGGGAAGAGTTGCCTCGATCCCATGGACTAAATGAAATGGTGTGAAACTGGTAGCAGACTTCATAGCTGTTCGATAAACCCATAGCATAGAAAATAACATATGATGCCAATTGGTTTTATGTTTATTAACTGTACGCTGTAACATGGTCTTGAGGACTTTGTTAACTGCCTCGACCTGTCTGTTTGACTGAGGGTAATATGGTGAGGAAAATTCGTGAGAGAAGCCTAACCAAGATGAGAGTTCGATGAAGATATCATTCTAAAAGTGTTTCCCATGGTCAGAAATGAGTTGGAGTGGAACTCCAAAACGAGATATGACGTGGTTAAAGAAAAAACGCGCTGCAGTGTCAACGGTGTTGTTGAAAGTGGGCATGGCTTCGGCCCATTTGGTGAAGTAATCAACGACGACAACAATGTATTTGTGACTATTGTTGGAGGGGGGATTACAAGTCATAAAGTCAATGCCCCATTTACAAAAAGGACCGGCAGTAATGACAGGGTGAAGAAGAGTGGGGGGAGCTCGGGCTTTGTTGGCATAGAGCTGACATTGCTCACATCGTTTCACAGCATGAATGCAATCATGAAACAGGGTAGGCCAAAAATAACCGGCTCGGATAATCTTTTGAGTAGTGGATATACCCAAAATATTTTCCCCACATGCATCGTTGTGGCAGTCATTTAAGACTCTGTCGGCCTCGTCAATAGTCAAGCATCGACGAAGAATGGTGTCGACGCCCTGCCGGTATAGGATGTCTCCAATGAGGAGGTAGCGGGGGGCTTGATGACGAATACTTCGACGATCATCTCGTGAAAGGTGGTTACCGAAATTTTGAGTTCATAGGTAGACGAGGAGGTCTCCATACCAAGGATCATCCGAAGAAATGTAAAAGAGATGTTCATCGGGAAAGTCGATGTTGACGAGGGCACTGGTGGTGTCAGAGGGAAGGGTCGTGAAAAGTTTGGCGAGAACGAGGGAATTCTTACTCTTAGGTGTTGAGAACTCGAGGTCATACTCCTGAAGGATAACGATCCATCGAGCAAATTTTTCATTAACTTGCCGACGGCTGAGCGAGTACTGTATAGGGTTGGAATCCGCGATGACTTTTGTGGTGCGAAGCAGAATGTAATGGCGCAGTTTCTGGACTGCGAGGAAAACTGCAAGAGCAAGTTTCTCTTCATGTTTATACTTCAAGGGTGGTCATGAGAGGTTCTTACTAATGTAATAAATGACGTGTTCACTATTTTCATCTCCGAGTTGGATGAGGACGCTGGCTACTGATACAGTTGATGCTGATACGTAGAGGATGTAGTCACGATTATAGTCAGGTGCACTAATTAAAGGTTCATTTGAAAGCGCTGCTTTAAGGTCTTCAAATGACTGTTGGGCATAGTCATCCCAGTGAAAGGGGATGTCGTGACGTAGTGAGCGAAGGAAACCATGTGCGCGTATGGCGTAATCTGGGACAAAGCGTCGAATAAAGTTAGCTTTTCCCTGAAGACTCTGAAGTTGTCGTAAATTCCGGGGAGGTGGAATTTTGCTGATAGTTTCGAATTTGAGGGGATCCACGATAATACCTCTTTGGGAAACAATAAAGCCGAGGCACCCTGCAGTGACGTAGAACACACACTTGAGAGGATTCAAGCGAATGTTGTACTGACGACACCGTTGAAAGATGATTCGTAAATCATCGAGATGTTGGGTGCATTTCTTGGATCGAGCTGTGAGGTCGTCCAAGTAGGCAAGGATGATTTTAGCCAGATTGTGGAAGATGTATGTCATCGCCCGCTAGAAAGTTGCGCTGGCATTTTTTAAGCCGAAAGGCATGACATGATATGCAAAGGTACCCCACGGGGTAGTGAATGCGGTTTTATACTGATCGGCTAGGTGGATTTGGATTTGGTTATAGCCATAGAATCCGTCCATAAAGGAGAGAGCCTTGTGGTTGGCGCAGTCGTCGATAATTTGATCGATGAAAGGTGTTGGAAAGTTTTCTTTGGGACATACGTTATTGAGATCATGAAAGTCGGTGAAAACACGGATAGTGCCCTATTTTTTGTCAACAGGTACAGGGTTGGAAACCCATGAAGTGTAAGCGATGGGGTAAATAAACCTGACCGCACGTAATTTGTCAATTTCATCTTTGATAGCCGCAGCTTTGGATGGGTGTAGCAGTCGTTGTTTCTGGCAAACTGGTGTGATGTCGAGCCAGGTGTCGATGCGATGTTCGACAATAGAGGGATCGAGGCTAGGCATTTTCGTGTATGACCAAGAGAAAATATCCCTATATTCCTGGAAGAGGGCTTTATATGCGTCGATTTCCTGAGGAGTGCAAGCAGCTCCAATGATGATTTATTCGACGATGCCATTTTTAATGGAAATGTCGATTTTGATGGTGGGGGAAATGTTGGCCATGTTTCCTTCTTCAAATGCATCAGGAGTTGGAATGGGATTGTTGAACCAATCGATAGGTCCTGATGGGATAAAATCCTTGGTTTCGACTGTGTAAATGGGGTTTTGGTTAGGAGGCATGGGGGCGTCCTATGGAGAGAAGAGTGCGCGGTGATGTAGCGCATCCCAGGGAGAGTTTGGGTGGTTCAGCTCTTCAAGTGTTTCCTCGTCGCATTGGAAATGTCGGGAATACAAGGGGTCATGAGGAGTGATCTCGGTGACAGTGTGGTTGCCCCCTGATGGAGAAGCAGAGGGAGTAATGATAGGAGATGGTGAGGGTTCACTCGACATAAACCATATATTGAAGTACTGAGGGGTACCCGTGGTGGTTGGGTGGAAAGTGTCCGTAGGGGAATGAGCAGGTGATTTGGGGGGGTTGCGGGGTAAGTCCTCAAAGACGTCATTGAAGAACCATGGAGGCATTGGGAGTGCCTCGGGCTTGAGAGAAATGACATGAAGATCCTCTAGTGACGAGGTAATGTCAATTATCGCCTCTGCGGGTTGGTGAAGCAGGGCCAATTGACGTTGCCTATATTCAAGGATCATAGGACACTAGTATGTAAAATGAGCTAATGAATCACAAAGAGAGCAAGGACATATCATACATTCATTGACTGAAGTGGTGACATAGCAGATGTCTGTGATATTTGTTGACGAGGACTTAGCAGGACTGGGGTTGTTCTGGAAGTTCTGGCGTACAACCGCTAATGTATGCCGAAAGCGTGGCAGTGCTGGGCAATGATGGGTGTAATGGAAATATTTTGAACATATAGCACAAGCATATTTGGTCCTCAACCCTTTACTACTGGAAGGGTGGGTGGTAGTGGTGGGACTAGCAGTAGTGGCAAGTGTTGTGGAAGTTTTTGACTAAGGGGGATTAAATTCCGTAATTTAGGTAGTGATGGACAGTTGTTGGTTTTGTGGCCTTCTTTTTCACATAGTGCACAAGGTGGTGGGATGCGTGGAGGAAGTGGAGCAGTGGGATCTTTCTTCTTTCTCCTACCCCCAACTATAGCCAGGAGGGTAGTGAGTGGGGGGGTAGTGGGGCTAAGGATGGGAATCATCATGGGAGGCCTTCCTGTGGGGGAAGGGATGGTCGAGGGACCATCTCAGGTGGGTGTAAATACCACACTGGGATTGCTAGCACCATATTGGATAGTGTGAGCGTTGTGGCTACCTGAAAATATTCTATACCTGGTGGAGGGTAAAAGAAGGGAATTTGAGTAAGGGGTTGGGGTACTGTCTCCCAAACGAGATTATGCCCCTGAGGGGATGTGGATTCGTGGACTATTGGGGTCGACGAGTGCATAGGAGGCTCCGACGGGAGTGGTTTTGTGACTAGTGGGACGTCAGGAATGCCTGTAGCCTCCTAAGGAGGAAGAGCATCCTCTGTGTGAGTTCCGTTAGATGAGATGACACACACTTGATTAGTAGGATGAAGGAGTGGTGGTGCTCCATGGTATGTTCCTAACAAGGATGGGTCTTTAAAAATCCCAGGACCCATCTTGATGAGTGGATATGCGTCTTGGTTTGTGTGGATGAGGGGAAGAATGTTATCGAGGTTGGCAGATGGGTTAGGCTCATAATGTGAGACTTGGTCGATGGCCACAATCTTCCCATTGTGGGGAAACATCATTGTCCAAAAGACGGAAGAGGCCACTGCCTTCATAGCGTACATGTAGCTACGTCTAAATAGGATATTATAATCGAGCGGGGCGTCGATAACTTCGATATCAATGAGGATAGTCTTTCCCCCGAGTTCAACAGGGACATTTTGAAAGAGCCCTTCAGGAGAGGATGGTCATCCGTTATAAGATCGTAATGTGATGGCAGAGGGTATGAGATCTGGGGAACCAAGTTTTTTCCATACTGTTTTGGACATAATGCATGTATATGCACCTTCATCGATGATACATCGATGAACTGTGATGTTATGAATTTTTACTGGTATTTGAAAAGCGATCAGGGTGGGAAAACGAGGTTCTCCGCTGTCAAGATCAAAGGTGATGAGTCGAGTATCAGCAGGGTCGACTTCCCCCAAGGTGGAAAGTGGTGATTTCCGCTACGTAGGACAAGTCTGGAGGACTTCCAAGACTGACATGGCAGCCGAGGATTGTGCTAAGTCGTCTACCAAGCTATAGTTATGAGATGCCCTAGCCTGTGGGTTGTGGACATTCCTGCACAAGGGGATGCAAGGGATGCATAGTGGTGGTTCATCGGAAGGGCGAGGGATCACCAACGGGGTTCCCGTTGGTGTAGGGTTTGTCTCTGGAGAGATGGGAGTAGACTCAGCGGGTGTATGATACTGACAATTACACGTTTGTAGAAGGATTTATTCCTCACTGGTGAGGAGAATTGTACACTCTACTGGATTGTTGGGGTTGTGGTATTGTCCCACCTGAGCTGGGGGATTCTATGTGTCTTGTTGGGTGTTTATCACACCTTGCCGTGGGATAGGATTTTGCAGCACAATGGGAGGGGGTTGTTGCATGTATTGTTGTGGTGCCTGCTGAGGGGAAAGTTGTGAAGGAGAATGGGGAAGACTACCTGAGTCTTTCAACCATTTGAAATCAGCGATCTGGGGGCAATGGTGAGTGTAATGACTGAACTCACCACAACGGGCACAAGGGAATATAGTTTTAACATTATTTCTCCCTTGGAATTTGTTATTATTTCCCCCTTGGGGGTTTTGGTTCCCTTGGTTCTGGTTGCCCCCAGTGAGTTGGTGCTGGGGGGGTTGATTCTCGCCTTGACCTGGGTTGTTGTTATTCCTATTCCATCCTTTCTTCTTGGCATTGTTGGATGGATGAGTTGGTTTGGCTGTATTCAACTATTCAAAAACTTGGTATTGTTAAGCAGCAGAAGGTTGAACAAAATTTACCCCCACATGTAGATGTGGGGGAGCCATGGGTTGTGGAGGACCAGGAAATGGGAAGTATGGATTTTGTGGTGGTACCAATCCATAAGGTACATAGGAAGGCATAGTTCTTTTGCCAGTACTATAAGATGATGTTGAGGGAGTACCACTACTTGTGGGAATAGGTGGATGTATGGGAGGTGACGGTGGTGGTCCACTGATAGGTGGAGGTATAGCAACATGGTATGGTTTTTGATAAGGGCGTGGGGGGTAATAAGAAGTGCCCCCATATGCCGGCGGGTATTGAGGTGTTCCATACATCGGTGGTGGTTGGGGTTGTGGACCATGGTGTGTGGTGGCACCGATTAGTCCGTCCGCTGAGTGAGACATCCTCGGTTTGTCTTGGCCAAATGGCACAGGTTTTGGAAGATCAGGAAGTACTGTGTATAAGTACCCTGATTGTGCATAGATGAGGTCATACTGTTGGGACTTACTAATGGATTCTTCTTCCAATTGAGGGAAGGTGGAAGCTACATCTTTTCCAAGGAGAGAGACAAGTGATCTAAGAAACTAGTCGAGACATTGTTGCTTGGTGGTTTCCGCTTTGCACAAACTATGTCGCCTACGCCACTCATGAATGTGGTCAACGATGTGTGTGGCTGAGGTTTGTTTAAAGTCAGATAGTAGTTCAAGACCATTGTCGTGGTGGATGGGTAATTGGAAGAAGGTCAAGAATGCTTTGGCCAATGACTCAAAAGTCATGTGGGACCTCGATTTTTCTTCAACATACCATTTAGTTGATGGGCCAGTGAGTGTGCGTTGAAATAATCGCAGTCTAATGGAATCAACCATAATTCTATTGGAAGAGAACCATAGATGAAAGTTCATGACATGGTTGGCAGGGTCATCACCTGTCTTCCCTTCAAACTTTGGTATGTCTGAAGGGAGTTTTGTTGGCATTGCAGGCCATGTGGGATCATGCAATATAGGATCATTGGTGAGTTTGGTGAGATCTAGTATGTTG
>ML780924.1:402923-417294 GCA_009831015.1 Picea engelmannii
GTGGGTCCGTTACTATCCTTTAACTCCCTATTGTGATGTAATCTAGAAAAATCTTGAAACTATCCTAGATTGAACATGTGGGCATGTATGGGCCCGTTACAAACCTTTAAACTTCCCTAGTGTTTTGATCTAAGAAAGAAAAAATTCCAAACACTATCCTATCTTTGTAGCATGTGGGCATGTATGGGCCTGTTACAATATTAAGATGTGTTTGAAGAAAGAAAACTAAGAGGGGTCCCAAGAAGGGTCGTTGTTCTCTCCTAAAGGTTTTAAACTTTGTTAAAGGGAGATGAGATTGTTTCACAATCTTTTTCTGATTCTCAAGGTCGCTTGAAGGCGTGAGAGAAGAGCATACTAAGCGATTGTAATTCAACTTCTAGTCCCAATGTAAGTTAGATGTGATTAAAAATGACTTTCACCTTATATTACAAGTCAAAACAAGCCATCCATGTGGCAAAAAGCAAAGAAGGGAAATTGATTTTTATCCTCCTAAGTGCTTATGTGTGTTTGACTAACCCCTTTATATGATGAGGGGACTAAGTGTGGTGTAGTTTTTAGAGCATGCTTGACATCATTTTTAAGAAGGCAAATAGCCTTCCCCACACCCCAACAACTTACAATGTGAAATTTTGTTCAGATGCGTGGCCCCTAGTGTAGACAGAGGTGCACAGAGCGCAGGCGCGCGAACATAGATGAATCTGAAAGCGCATGTGTACAGAGAAAGGTCGTTGCTTAAATGCATGCGCGCATGATGCATGTCTATGGGGTAAAATACCCGCGCACTTGTGACAAGCGGCTGAGAAAGAAAAATCCGAATGGATTTATCTCAATTCTCCCTTGAATTGGATGGTTGGCAGGTCGGCCTAGGCCGGTTAGTGCACCTGCAAGTTAAACAATCTAAAAGAAGAGCAAAATAAACCCAAATGAGGTAGGAATTTGATACATTTCCCCAATGGAGTCGCCAATCTGTTGCGCCTCTTTCGTCACCTTGGTGAGCAAATAAGAGGTGCTTGCATGCCCAGTTGGGTCTTGTTGGGCAGGACAACTGTAGAGGAAAGAGTTAGAGAAAGAAAAACAAAACTATAAGCAAGAATTAAACTAATACAAATTAAAATCATAAGCATAGGGACATAGAGATAACAAAAACAAAAAGACCCATGTCACCAATGTTTTTAGGCTGATCTATTGATGAAATCAAAGAACCAAGAAGAAAGGGGAATATGAGTCCCTTCTTCCTCCAAGGGAAGGCTCTTGGACCCTCACAAGCTTGCTCTCCTTGCAACAAAGAAAATGAAAATAGTGGTGAAAGAACTCTTTGCAAATCCACTCAATGGAGAGGTGGATTGCTCAATGAAATGATGCCAATGTGTTCTTGCCAAGAAAGGAGTCCTTAAAACAATATAGGCAGCATAACATTACTTATAATTCCTTGAGAAAATGAGGTGCATTCATGGCTTTTTATAGTATTGCATTGTGTTATTATGAAACTTCTTTGTAGTGTGAAAAGAGGCCATTTAGGGCATTATTAGGTCTTTGACCAACCCACCATTCGGATCCAGCCCGGATTTGGAGGTCAAATCAGGTTGGGAGCTGAACCATAAGTGGTTGGGAGGTCGACCATATTCATAAATGCGTCGTTTAGCAGGTGTGCAGATTTTTGTGTTAACAGCCATGCATCATGCGCGTATGCGCGCACTCTACGTTCATGTTCCGTGCATGTGCATGCGCGCCCAACTTCTGTAAAGCGCTCTTCAATTTTTCACTACTTTGTATAGTTTTTCCCTGTTTTGAATATTATGAGATTAATTCAGGGCCATGAATGACTTCATTACTGTTTGACGATGCTAAGTTCTTGTAACCATGTGAAGATGAAATTTCAGTGATAACAAGTGCCATCATAATTATAGTAAAATTTGAAATTTGTCAATTTATTTGTAAATATGCTCATGTTATTTTTTCAAAGTGGAATAAAAAAAATTGCATCTCTTTAAGGATGATCGTCGATGTATCCACCACCAAACCTCATGCTATCTCCTCATAGAAGATGTTTTGTATCAACAGGGCGTGGATACTATCTTACATCATTTCCTCACCCTCAATGAAGCAAAATGAATCTTTAACAATTTCCACAATGGAGTGTGTGGTGGACACCTCTCAGGTATATCCACTGCCAAGAAAGTCATGGAGACCAGTTACTTTTGGCCTATCCTATTTCATGACTACATTCAAGCAATCAAGAGGTGTGTCAATCAAAAAATGTTCACACATAAAGAAACAGATCCACTGGCTCCTTTACATCCAACCATTACAACAAGTCCCTTCTACAAAGGGGCATAGAATTCATGATCTGTAACCCCACATCTAGAAATGGTCACACATAAATCATTGTGGTCATTGATTACTTCACTAAATGGGTTGAAGCCATGTCAACCTTCAACAATATGACGGATACGATGGCCCACTTATTTTTCAATCATGTCATCGCTTGCTTCAGAGTCCCCCTATAGTTAGTCTTAGATCATGGAAAAAAAATTGAAAAAATGTTTTTGAGGAATTATCCTCATGTCTAGACTTCACTCACTATTTCACTTTTCCATACTACTCAAAGTCCAATGGTCAAGTTGAGTCCATTAACAAATCCTCAAAACCATGTTACAATGAACAATAAACAAACATAAAACCAATTGGTATCACATGATTTTTTTTCCACACTTTGGGCATACCGAAAGATAGTCAAAACCACCATGGTTTTTACCCCCTTCCACCTTGTCCATGGGGTAGAAGTAGTATTTCCCATTGAGTGTGAAACACCAATGCTGCAAATAGAAGTCAAACTACTACCAGATGCCACTCTTATCGATCAATGACTCATCACCTTAGAAACTATGAATGAATATTGTTGGTCCTCATTGTAAAACATGAATCCACCGAAAAGAACTCAAATATTTCTTTCAATCACTAATTCAACCCTCATTCCTTTCACAAGGGTGACCTTGTCCTTTCCTATGATATCGCCCATGACACCTTAGGCCATGAAAAGTTTGAATCCCTTTGGCATGACCTTTTCATTATCAAGCATTGCCTCACAAAGGGAGCATACATCTGTGTTCACCTTGAAGGAAGCCTCCTCAAGGACCCTATCAATGGGTTATACTTGAAGTAGTTTTACCCGTAAGTATACACTCTACTCCAGACCATATCCATGTGCATATTTTTATTTTGTAAAAATGTTCATATATTTTTTAATATTTTTACACATACATTAAAGTTTTCACATTTTTTTATCAATTTCCCTTGTTGCTTTACCATATGAATCATTCATCGTCATATCACATCGATTTTTTTGAAAGATTTATTCAATGGAATCAAAACATCACTTTGGAACCTTGGACCATTTATTCATATAAACATTCATTTCTCCACTCCAACAATGTGTTCCTAGGTCCAACTAGTACGAATAACCAAGTAGAATATGCTATTGTGATTGGCCTTTTGGCTAATTCTATTCACCTTCACATTCACTACTTTAGTGTATTATTGGATTCCCATCTTGTCATCCTATAGTTGAAAATTTTCTACCATGTTTGTGACCATTTATTGTTTAGAAAGTACGTGCGAGTTAAACTTGTATCATGGAATTTTGAATCCATTACATTCACACATATTCCTAGAAGTGAGAACCAAGTTCTAGATTATGTTGAAAATGAAATTCTAGACTAGCACTTATTGCATTAATGAAATCATGGTTTATCATGATATGTCTATCTATCATGAATATTTATTTTTTCCAAATGTCACATCAAAAACATGTATCATAAAGAAATACAAGAACATATGCATATCATAAAAAAAACACAAAATAAAATCCCACAAGTTACACAATCATGAGATGACTAATATAAATGTGTGTGTGTGTGTGTGTGTGTGTGTATCAAGAGTTTCAAAAAGTGGGGTACAATACATAGGGTCGATCCTCACTACAGACATACTCTCTTATCATATACAAAATGGGGGAACTACCCCTATAAATGCCCTATAAAAAAATGTGTACTGGGCCTTTCCCATATACAGAGGAATATACAAAAAAATATGTGCCTTGCACATACATCGCAAATCCACCACCTTTCAAGTCAACCAATATTGAGGAGCCAACTAGCTAGATGCCCCTTGACAACGGGAGGACCCCACCTACTAGATGCACTTTACCAACTGGCAACCTCATTTTTCTAGCAACCTCTTCTCCTACCACTGTTTCTCGTCATACTTATTGGCACAAGTTTGATCAGAACAGGGTCCTTCTCAGGTTACCAACAAAAGGTACTGAGTAGTCTAGAGCGCTGGAATTTTCATCTCCTCCGAAGAGAAGAATTCTCACCCAAAGCGTTGATGAGACAAATAGATAGTGAAGGGTAAGGAAAAGACTTAGGAGGATTCAAAGAACCTTCAGGACTCATCCTAATCTTGCACAAGACATCAACCTATTGGATAGATCTGAATCTTATGTGTGCAAGAATCGAACCTACTTACATTGTGAATAAGAATTTAGACACAGAATCATCCTCTGGAACTCATAAACCATAAAGAAGTATTGCAATCCATAAGTAAAACACAAAATGACATAGCATATTTTGAAAATTTAGATCCTTCTTCATATTATCTCTAGAATATTTCTTCATTTACAATCTCAGAAATACAAAGTGGTGCTTTGTTACAGACTCCTGGCTCTGGACTCATCTCGCAGAGCTTTGAATCTCAGGCTGGTATGTTGATTACATTACAGAATCAGGACTTGACTTGACTCATCTAACAACAACCTAATAGAGAGGGAAATATCAGGCTGAACTTTCTCACAATTTAGCTGAACCCATAGCTAACCAACCGACCAACCCTTTTACAATCATGTTCATCCCTATATATAAGCTAGGTTGTGTCTTCTGACTTGGATTTCACGCTTTATTGTTATATTGCAACCGTTGTTGCTTAGATGGTATTGCACTGTCTTTCACAACTAATTTATATTGCCTCTCCTTGTTCTATTGTTTCTCTTATTCTGAAGCTTGTACAACTTGTACTCGGCCAAAATGCGTGCAATTCCTTTTCCAAAAAATGAAGGGCCCAACAGGCTCCGACCACAACCCTTGACTCGCCCTTGAGTCAAGTGTTGGGATCTTTCACAGATTCCTGGAGCACTTGTTGTTTTCCCTTGTCCTCCTTTTCTTCTTCCTTCTGTTCTTATGTTTGTTTTTCTCTTCTTTTGCCTCTTCAAATGAAGGGCCCAACTCCGGGACCAACTCTAAGGCTCGTTCCCTCACTCCTTGAAAGTTTCCAACTTTATCCTACCACTTCCCAACAAGGAGTGATGCCTCTGCAACAAACTATTGGGTTGCCTCTTTACTACACTCCTTTGGCTTGGATGTGACCAACAAGTTCCACTCAGAATATGTTGTTGCATCAACTTGATGCATCTGCATGTACACTATCTGAATGATAGGTCAGAAGTCACACAACTTTTTCTTTGCTACAGACTGTGCCTCAAAGAGGGCATTAAGTTCATTTTCCACTTGTTGGATTTGGTCGAACTTCTGTTGTTGCTCCATCGGGTCCATTGTGGCTACAAATTCATCATTCAGGACCTATATCTTGGTGCGCACATCTTCCAATACATGGTTGCATCAAGCGATGATGCCCATCCAATCACTGACTTCTCGGAAGCTCATTTTGCATTATGTTGTGTACTTGTGTAGCACTATTCAGACATTGTTGCCTTGCAATACTATCTTTTGCATCTGCTCTTGCATCTTCTGAGGTTGTTGCTCTGCTTCTTGTCGAGTTTGTCGTAGTTGTACTTCCATATCCTCAGGGTGAGTGGTGAGTTGTGTCCATTCTCCTTGGAGAATCTCAATTTGATTCTCTGGCTCACCTACATCGCTAGCTTCAGGAAGTTCGGGTGAAACCTAGTGAATCTTCGTCTAGGTTTCAACAGGCCTTTCCTGCACTCTTTCCAGTATTTTCTCAACCTAGACCTTGGACTGTTCTTCTTGATGTCTTGATGCTTACGCAAGGAATGCTTCCTCCCTTGTGACATCAGCAGAGCTCTCGGCCTACTGGAGACTTTTCTCCAGTTGATTAGTTGATGCTCTGATCAGTCCAAATAAGTGCATCATTGGCCACTGTACCAGGTCAATGGATAAATGGGTTGCATCTCTGGGTTCCCGTGTCTATAATGGAAGTCCACTAGTTGTTGAATTCTCTGAGAAGGTCTCTACCTCCTCCTCCATTGATGGTCCTGGCACGATCCTCAACCTCATCACTGAGGGAAAGAGAGTCAGAACCTCTATTCTAGCTATGCATAGTTGCATCCTCTCTATGCATTGTTGAGGGTTTTCGAGAACCCTCTCCATTTGTTCATGTGCAGCTGTCACACTCTGCTCGGTTGTTGATTCTGGTTGCTTCTGAACCAGTGTTACCTCATGACCTTTTGGTGCATCTATGTCCTGCATTGTGTTTTCTTGGGCACCCTCAGCCTTGGACGGTGAGGGGATTTGCTAGTTTCTTTGGGCTTGTGGCTCCTCCACAGTTTGGGTGTATTTTTCATGCGAAAAAGGCCTAGTCTATTGTTCCTAGATGCCTAGGTTTGGACCATTCATCTCCATGCTCTTCTTTGGTGCTTCAAGGTTTGGACCAAAAACTTATGTTCTTGTCTTAGGCAAATCCTCAATTTGAGTTCTCTCACCATTTTCTCTGGTTGATCGAGCTGCATTGGCTCTCGGTTTGTGGTCTAGGGTGGATTGATGGTTTCTGGGGTTGGCGACTGGGGTTGTGGTGATGACAGGGGGTGCTCAGTGATGATTGTGGATGGAATTTTTTTAGGCTCAGGGTCATCCTGGATGTGGATGATGGGGCTTGCTTTGACATCTGCGTGGGTGCGGGGGTCGGTTGATGCAATAGGTTGGGGGTTTAGAGGTTTATTCAGTGAGACATCGGTTCTGAGCTTATTCACTACTAGTTCGTTAACAAACACAAAACTCAAGATGTTGTTGGAATCCTCACCTTACAAAACGGTGTTAGTTGGAAGCCGATGGAGGATCAACAGTGTTATTTTCTTTCTCTCCAATGCTGCATCTCGTCTTCCTCCTCAGAGTATGATTTTTTCGGGGCTTCTTGTTTCTGCGGCGTCGAGCCTAAGCTCGGTCCTACCCCTACTTTTTTTCCTTTCTTCTTCAACAACTCATTAGGAAGAATATAATGCATTCCCAACTTGTGTGGGTTGTGTTTAACTCCTAGCCACAAAATTACTTCTTTGTTCAAGGCCTCCTCATCCAAGTAGAACAACAACATCTTTGAATGGAAGTCTTCCTTGCTAACATGCCTCAACCATACAAGCGCATGATGTCGATTCACGTTGAAGGAAATATTTCTCTTATTGCAGTTGAGAAGTTCTTGAGGAATACGCAGCCTCTGCATTGCATCTATCAGGCCATTGTACCACTTAGAAAACATTGCGGTATTGAAAGCTACATTCTCTGAATCTGACCTAGACTGCCAGGGCTCGAACATCTTCACCATGTTCCCCTTGTTTGGTAGCGTTGACTCTTTTCCCATAGGTGTCTTCCATTTGTACATTGAAAATGCCAACAAAAAATATCTGTAGGTGAATTTTCCTCCCTTCTCTTGTGCTTCCTCTCATGCCACTAGTAGTTCTTCCAACAGGTAACTACACCAGTTGAGCACAACGTCGTTGGCGCAAAATTCTACTACGGATAGTGCATCTAGCATGCATTATCCATTGTAGTATAATCTCATAACCTTACTGGTTATGGTGTAACATCCAATCTTGACTGTCTATGGTAATATGAGGCCGATTACTGTTGTGCATCGCCCCCTCTTTGTGTTGAATTTTTCATATAGGTTGAGCTCTCATTTCTTTTTTTCGTGCTTACTCGGACCCTGGAATCCTTTAAACACATCATCTCCTTCGAAGGGAAGTTTGGTAAGCTGATGGATATCTTCAACATGGATTGGATAGCTCTTATCCAACCAGAGACTTCGGTCATGCACTATGTTGATCAAAAATTTAGTGCACCGTGCAACCTCACCAGTGGTGTCGAATATCGATAGGTCTCTAAGGTTCGTGATGGTAGAGTTGAATAAGTTGAAAAATTCTATTTTTGGCACAAATTGCATGCCTCCCAACTCATCTGGAGCCATCTCCCAGAAGACATCTATGTGCATCTAGGGGAACAAAACTGTATTTGTTAGGTCGAGATCAAGGATCTTGACCAACTCCACCTTCCCTTTGAGATCACCCACGACCTCAACTTAGGAGTTGTAGGGATCGTCTGGTATTACCTCCTTAGACATGGCACTTCAGCTTCCTGTGGCTCTCGACATTGTGGACTTTGATTTATCATGAACTCTGTAGTGAGCTAAGGACTATGGTCATGAATACGGGTTTCACAATTGTACAAGCTTGCTCACTCTTTGGAATTTGGAAATTAATAATCTCTTTTGAAAATGATGGGTGTTATGGTGGATTCTCAAAGGCTTATACGTGTCTTAGCAATCAATTTTAGCAATAAATATGGTTCATCATGACCGTATGGATGCAAGTGGATTTGAGTTGTCCAACGGGACACTTTAACGAAGTACATCCTATCGGGCGATTCAGGCATTTACTTGCATGAGTGGGATAGGGACATGGTCGGTTTTAGATATTTCTATTTGATGGGTGGGAATCCCGGCATGAATTTCGACAACATATTTTATTATCATGGATTTATGGCTTAACTGAACTCAGACGGGGTACCGTAATGGCAATAAAGGCTGTGACTAGACCAGGTTCATGTGGCACATGGACTCAGATTGTATTCAGATTTGTTCTCCCTCTGAACACAAAGGGTTCTTCATCAAATTAATGATTGTCATTAATGGTTTCTTTTAAGATTTGGATTTTGCGTTGATGAGTCATTAGTTCTGTATCAAATAACACTTAAATTGAAAATGAACTATGTTTCATGGCGCAACACTACACACATTGAATTTATTAACTAAATTTACAAAAATTTCAGAAAAATAAAACCTAACTATTATACATGTTCCTTTGGACTAGAAAAATAGTCCCTTTTACTCAGTTTTGAGACATATAGGGTTTCAGGTGAGCACCATTCACCCATCCTGGTCGTAACATACCATCCAGTTGTGTGAGTCTGACTACTCCTCAGGGTCGGATCTCCGCAATTATAAATAGTCCCAACCAATGCATGCGCAACTTTCCAGGATGATTCTGGTACCAAATATCATAGAGTAGAACCTTATATCCTTTCATAAATACCTTGGTTTTAATGTGCTTGTCATGCCAATATTTTTGTCTTACTTTTTCAACTGACTGATGGAAGTTTTCTACAAATTTGGTCTCCTCGAGTTCTTGTAGCTCCATAAGTCTCTGTGCAACTGATTCCTCCTCCGACATATGTGTGATCTATGCAATGTACAAACATGGAGTGATGAACTCTGTAGGCACCACTACCTCTTTCCCATAAAATAGTTGGAATGGTGCGTACCTGTGGAGTTTCTTTGTGGTTGTCCTGTAAGCCCACAATACTATTGGAACTCTGTCATCCCAGTCTTCCCAATTTGCACAATAGAATTTTGTCAACCCTCCCTCTAGGATATTGTTGAATGATTTTGGCATCAGGCCGAAGTGGAAAGAAGGATGATCGTGGGGAAAGAAAGCGTGCAGAAACGAAAGTAACAACTGGAAGGAAACACAGGATGTGTGCATGCAAGAAAGCGTGCACAAGGAGAGAGACAACTGGAAGGAGGAGCAACACGTGCACATGAGAGGAAGACCTAACGTTGGTAGGGTTAGGGTTTTGGTAATGTATTGTAATGGATGAAGATCCAACGATGTATAAGTATTGATAATGAGGTATTATAGAGGGTTCTGATACATAGGTATCATAGGTTGTCTTTTTGCATTGTTCATATTATTGTTACATCATAGATATGTATGAGTTGATGTGAATGGTAATGTTGTTATGTACTATTTTGTAAGTTGTTGAGTTAGAGGAGAGGGGAGAAGGAATATATGAGGATTATATTGTAGGCTGAGGAGCTTGGTATGATCTAGTTTGCCTCATATAGATCTTACCCATCTAAGGAGAATTGTAAGCGCACAACATTGGATACATAGAACTACCATAATAAAAGAGCCAAGAGACAAATCTTTGTGGACATAGCCCAGGAGAAGGTGAACCATGGTAACATCTATGTAATGGGATGAATGCATGCATTTCTTTATCCTCTTTTCAGTAGTTGTTTGTTGTGCTGAATGAATGAATGAGTTAATTACATTTCTTGTTTAAATGTTGTTGCGATATTCAGGGAATAAGCTATGAAGGTTATTTCATAGTTGTGAATAATAGTAGGTTGCAGTCAGAAGTTATAATAAATGGTCCAGAATATATATCCCATATATTTCACTCAATCCTAGGTTGTAAACACATGAGTCTTACAACCACCCACTAAAGTTATCTTGGGTGATACTACGTGGTGCATTCTGTGTGTTGCATTTCCTTTTGGTTTACCAGGAGGGCCGATAGTTTTAGAGGATTTTGTTGGAAACCCAAAAGACATGAACCCTGGGTCAATAACTCAGATGGTATAAAAAGAAAAAGAAAATAAGATCCAACAAATGGTTCTAATGTCGTTGGAAGGAATAGAGGAGGATTGAGTATATGAGATAGGAGGAGCAGGAAACAAGAAAAGAAAAGAAGAGAGAAATGAACCATTAGAAGGGGATGTTGAGACAGTGGAACCCCACAAAAGAAAAAATTGAAACTTGGTTGAGAACCAAAGAGCTAGATTTTGCACAGAAAGACAATAGAAACCCTAGAATAACACCCCAAAAATACCTGGACAAATATGTATTTACTGATTTCCATGAAGTCTTTTTCTATGATTTTCCAAATCTATTGTAGGAGTGGATACTAAGGTTGAAGGATAACCATGCGATGAACCGGATTCGACAGTTAGAGTGGACCCTAGTACAAATTGAGAAGTTACAACAGATGAACAACAAATTCACCCATGCAATATACTTTTGGCTTGATAGTATTGTGGCAGGGTTTATAACAGAGTTTGTAGTTGACACAATGAAGTCATACAACACAATGAAGCAATAATTTCTAGCGAAGGTACATTCGATCACTGTATACTTCAATTAAGATACTACTATATAAAAAGGGTGTAATGACAATGGAATCAGATAGCTAAACTTCCCTATGTGCATGGGGGAAGGGGGGAATCACTGATAGAGAGAGGAGGAATGGAAGGAGGAAAGGATACAAGCAAGAAGGAAGAACCCTTGGACCCGATCATGATGGGTGAATATCAGATCCAATGGATATTGGAAACAACTGGAAAGACACATAGCGAAGAAACCTACCAATGTAAGGTGAATACCAAAAAGAGATCTATAGCCATGAAGGAAGGCTTGGCAAGTGATGAGGAAGAGGTAGAGGATCTCTAGGCTGTGGAGCTGATTGAGGAAATCCTACATGCAACATATGAGAGGAAGACGAGAGGTCCAAGAGCAGGAGGAGAAGGCAACCATCCTATCCATATTAATATTAGCTTGGAACCCATAAACCCATGTGCGACTAATACACCAAAGAGAACACCACCATTTAGACAACCATAGTTTAGAAATAAGTGCATCTACATAAGAAAAAAAAACTGGAGGAGCGAGTTTAGGAAACACTAGTCAAGTATCTACACTACACGAAGGAGGTAGTATTTCAGTATTCAGAATGCCAAGACATGATCCTACCATCATATTACCAAAATTTTAGGGAGAAGAAACAGAAGACCATAAGAAGAACTTGTTCATTTGTGAAAATATCTGGGAATAAAAACAAATCACTGATGAAGATACCAAACTCGCAAAGCTAGATATTACACTAAGAGACCACGTACTAGACTGGTACATGAGTCTAGAAACAAACAGGGCCCCTGGGATGACAAGGACACTGGCAGACATTAAGAATTTATTGATTAATGAGTTCCAGAAGTCGAGCTCAGAGGATGAGTACATGAATGAGATCATCAAAATTAGATAGAAACCAGGAGATTCAATATGGGAGATTGACCAGATATTCAAGCGACTGAAGGGAAAGTTAAAATACCTCATGATTGATATGCAAGATCAACACCTATTTGTCAATTCACTACTCCCACACTTAAAATACCCTCTACGACAATATAAATTTCAAATGTAGGAAGAGGTTCTATAGGGAGCCCTACAAATGGAAGAAAACTGGTACCAACAGACAGACCCAGTTATCGAAGAACTGAAGGAGGATTTAAATAATCTCACATTTCAGTTGAACCAGAATAAGAACAAGGACAAATGAGAAGTCATTTTGGGTACCGTGTGAAGGACAGAAGGACACTAGAAGAACAAATGTCTAATGTTTGCACAGTATATGGAAGCAAGAATTATGAATCCATTACCAACGGGAGGATTATGGTGAGAAATCTGTAAGAAACCAGGTCATGACACTTATCACTGCACGATGATGCAAAAATACCAGACAGCCCCAAAGAATTCATATTGTACCTTTTGAAAGTAAGTGGGCCATGATGATAAATATTGTAGAACTATGGAGTTGATGCGAGAAAGGACATCAGATGCATATAGGGTACAAGCTGAAATGATGACTGGGCAAGCAACACCATAGTTCAATCAAGCCCCAGCTCCATACAACATTATGCAATAACAATATAATACTATGCAACAACCATACAAGAATGTACAACCACATTACAACCCGTCATAGCCTCAATGCAATACTACACAATATAATCAGGTGCCTTAGTATAACACATCGAGAGGTGATCGAGCAGGCTATAGAGGAGGAGGACGAGCAAGAGGATGTTTCGGATGAGGTAGAGGACCAGTCACATGTCACAATTGTCAACAACTAGTACATTACACACGGGAATGTCCACTCCCACCAGGGACTTGTATGTATTATCATGCATCGGACCATGATATAGAGGAATGAATGACACTACTAGTGAAGATTCAGGAAAAGAGGAACCATAACGATCAAAACGTTCAGTGGATTTCAGCCGAAGCAAGGGATGAAGGACAAAATATCAACATAGTTACCCGCAGAGGAGTTAAAATAGGCATTGACGCAGTTCGACAAGAACCAGTGTAGAACCAATGGGTAAATAAGAACACTGAAACCAGGAATAAATTTGACATGTAGAAGGAAAAGGATATATTTAAAGAGGCCAGAAAATAATTTCATAAGGAGGTCACAACGTTGACTTCAACTACCCAGTATAACAAGGAAGCACCAGAATACAAGATGCCTCCATCATTGGATCATACCAATGAAATGCATCCCATGGGACAAGTAAGTACAATCAAAGGATTTTTGAAATCATGTGTAAAAGTATTAAGACATCCATCATCTGTGAAAATATTTCAAAACATCCTAGAAAAGTGTAGCAGCAAGTTGAAAGAAAATATAGAACCTAAAACAGTTAATCACCTACACACAAAAAGAACAACAAGTAGGGAATTTAGACTGAATGCTAACATTGGGGATTTTAATATGGGAGATATTATATTGGATCTAGGATCCGAAGTGAATGTATTACCAAAGAATACATGGAAATTCATGGGAGAGCCCACATTAGGATACTCACCTGTTCAATTGAAACTAGAAAACCAACATAGAGTCTTACCAGTCGGTAGACTGAAAGGAGTGGTTGTAGACCTTGATGGAGTGCACACTGAAGCAAATTTTGAAGTCATTGAAATAATGGACGGCACAACACCTTACCCGACATTGCTTGGTCTGGATTGGGTGTTTGACAACCAGGCCATAATAAATTTGAAGACCAGGAAAATGACATTTCAGTCCAGAGTATATAGGGTCATCGCACCACTAGACCCATCAGAAGGGGAGAGGTTTGTAGAACCTACTTGCCTAGACTTAGAGGAAATCGGCCAGTTGTACAGAACAACTACACGCGATGAGGACTACGTAAACCCAACTACATACGGGGTACTCCGTTGGTCGAGCATTACTTCATATGTAATAGACTCAGACATCGGTTGAGAGAACTGGCATCAAGGGCTACACAAAGTATCCATGCAAATATGTGCAAGAATAGACTGTGAAATAAGATGGATAGGCACATAAATCAAAGAACCACCTAGTTTCCACATAATAAATGATTTGGAAACATTCTTGACATAGTACGAAGAAGTAGTGTTAGAGAACCAGAGACTGTTAGCACTTGAATTCGCACTAAAGGCCACACTGACAAGATGGTGGGGCTCACACAAAGA
>ML780924.1:425052-437037 GCA_009831015.1 Picea engelmannii
TAATTATGGAGATACACTCTGTGGAATATAGGGTTTGTGACCAGTCCTGAAACTAGTCAAAAAACAGGTGTTCTGGGTAAAACAGTCATAACCTTTTCATACAGACTCCAAATGTAGTGGGACCACTTCCATTGGAAATAGTAAGGACTTTAGTTTCTTTTATGTGAGTCTCAAAATAATATGTTAAATATTGAGCGCAGGGAATGTTGTACACGTTGGGTCTTTTGAACAGACCAGAATTGAATAAAGTTTTATTATCTCTCATATATTCTTGGGTGGAAGGAAGGGGCAAGGATAGAGAGTTCAAATCTCTCTTGATATTGGAGGATTGTATATTCCTCTTGTAGGTTTATCCCTCCCTTTACATTTGGAAGCTGTAGCTACCTTTGGAAGTCATTACTTCCCTTGAACAAAAACTATTGATTATTTCTCATATATTGTGCATGTGTATTGTGGTGTATTGGTGTAACTCTTATACTATTGTTCATTTCTCATTGGATATAATTGAATGGTTTAAGTATAAGTTTAAAAAGGTTTTTAAATTGTACTGGATATTGATTCACCCCCCCTCTCAGTATCAACAGGAGGAAATTCAACAACCAACAGTGGAGGCCACAAATATAGATATGGTTGTAGTAGCGCAGGAACCACATAAACAGGAAGCAGAAACCTGGAAGGAGGTGCAACCAAAGAATACATAATCGGCTCTGAAATTTAATGGCACAACGATGAATCCGACTGTAGCAGTGGAGCTAGATGACTCTCAAATGACCATCCCAGAACACCCAGCAGGGGAGACTACTACATATATCTTGGCTTGGTTGGAATGGATTACAAAAGAGCAACAAGAAGTAGCTGGAACCTCAAGCCAACCACCACAGTAGAATGACAATATAAAGATACCAAGTTTACCCCATAAGAAACTGACAACAGAAATTGTTCTACCATGCATACCAGATGGGGTACAACTAGGACCAGAGTTATCGAGCCATGTTGAGAAGCTCAAATATTCATACCACGATGTAGCAGACAAAGCCAAGTTCCTAGAACTTGTGTCGAGGGTATTTTTATAGACTACAGGCATGAACTCATTCGCAAAACCGATTAACCATCCATACGAGTGGGCAATTGGGCTAGAGAAAACAAGAATTTTAGGTCTGTTGAACCTACCTCATTTTGGTTGAGGCCAGTACGCAACAACATGAATCAAACAACTATTAGTATTCACACATGGAGGGGACATATGGTTGGACAATCCTTTCCCCATAACTATTGAACTTATTGTGCAAATAAAAGGGTTACCGATTCAGGACATGGATCCCGCGTTGTTTTTGGATGACAAAACCATGATGAAAGCACTGGAAAAAGAAATGAAGAAGAAGTATGGAACTGTCAAGGGGACAAGAGGCATCATCATCAAATGAATCAAAAACACAACCACACAACTAGGCGCAAAAATCTTAGCCTGCAAGTTTATAAGAAAATACCTCAGAGAGGAAGTACTAGTTGGAGTTGTTGCAGTTGCAGCCTAGTGCGCAAAAGGAACCTCAATGATTTGGGCACTATACTTATTGAAATTATTCCTAGAAGACTGAAAGGATGCATAGGATATAGGTACAGAGTTCCACTACTCATGGTTGATTACCTTAATAGCCTTCATGGGATGGCGAGAACCAAGGTATGTAGTTTTTTGTACCAGACCAATGCCTGCGGGAGCGAGGTATCTATTGTTGAAAGAAGGGACAAATGCTAGGAATAAGAGGGATAATGGGATCATATTTGAAGCATACATACATGATCTATAGGAATCCATTAGCCAAATGTGGAGAATAACACCAGAGACTGTCACGCGATACACGGACATCGCCAATTTCCAGGCCACACAACAAGCAATGTGGATACAGGCAAGGGAGGACCCAGCTAAACAGTGGCTATAGATGCGCTACTACATCATAGAGGGTGATATCAATATGGTCATCAATGAATGGCCTGACGAATGGAAGATTCTAACCATCACCCAGGAAGTGTCGGAAAGAACAACAAAAGGAGAGGCAGAGTAAGGGGAAACGCAGCCTTTGGAACTCCAAGTTTCCAAGTGATTTAGAATGGGCCAAGGCAAGAAAAAATAGACATACAAAGGGACAAAGAAGACAGGAACCCAAAAGGGGAAGAAGGAGAATACACATCCAACCAAGGAATAAGATAAACAGACTGAGGGAGCATAGGAGACCGCCTCAAATCCCAACACACAGGAACTAGGGGGAAATAAGAGACCAACAACATAGGCAAGAGGCATGTGCAAGAATTCAAAGCCACAATGAGCACCACTAGAATATATCATTATGGAGGACAATGGGGAAATGATTGCCATAATGGTCCAGGATTGTCTAGCCAAGGAATTCGACCATGCAACACATTACATGGACAAACTGCAAAAAGAGCTGGCAGAAATGGGACAGTTCCTTAAGAAATTTAGGGAAGTATAGATAGCAAGAAGCAACAAGATTATAGATCCATCAACACAACATACTGACGAAAGAGTGGAGGTAGAAGAATGAGATCCGGTCCACTCATTACCACATGTAAATGCAATGGTCTACATCACACCTAACATGTTCGCATGGATGAAATCATGGGGAAGACACCCTTGAAGGACTTAAACCACATCTAATTGGTCTTAACGTGGATTCCATCAAGGGCACTACAGAAGCTATAGGTTAGCGTCGACCACGAGGTATAGTCTCATGCACATAGAGACTTAGTCGAGTTACAACAAGGAACAAAGAAGCGGGAGGTTCTAGAAAAAGTTTGTGAGCAGGCCAAGTTCGAAACTCAAGAGGAAATAGAATGTAGGAATGAACTGGAATGAAGAGTAGGAGGAATTTTTGAGAAAATTTGAAACACTGTGCAAGGGAATGAACTTCTAGTAGCAGAAAACATTGATCAGATTGCGTAGGCCATCGAGAAATATTAGAAGGAGATCAATAATCTACGAGAACAACTCATACCAACCACCCCACCAGTAGTGAAGGAGAAAATAAGGTAGGAAGAAATAGCACAGTTGTAGGAGATATAGCAATAGGTTATCACAGTCGCTGACTTGTTCGATAAAGTAGTGTAGCTTTGGACAAGGTTGGAGGAGGATCCACATGTCCATTGGTGGGACAAGGAAGAGGAAAGGATCAATGGAGCAATACAAGAGCTCAAGAAGAAGAAGAAGTTCATACCAATCCCAGAACATGTCAAAGGGACACAAGAGATTAAGAAATTGCAGGTAGAGCTAATCTCTGCACAAACCCAGAAACAGGAGCGTCAGGCTCAAATGGAGCCATTACAGGAGCATGTAGCAAAAGTACTGGCATAGGCAGAGGAAGCTAATACAAAGATAGCACTGACCCAAGAAGAATGTGTAGGATTGTTGAGATATGAATTGGCATTCTAGGTAGTGGACACAATCAAGGAGAAGACCACGCAGGCACAGACATAAGCAGCGACACTCAACGAAAATTTTCAGACAATCACCAAGGAGATTGAGGAAGCTCAAAAGGATTAGGTGGCTTGATACGAGCCACATGTCAGTGTTGGAGGCCTTTTGGAATTAGGCCTAAGTGGAAAGAAGGATAATCATGGGGAAAGAAAGCATGCAAAAATGGAAGTAACAACTGGAAGGAAACACAGCATGCGCGCATGCAACAAAGCGTGCAAAATAAGAGCAACAACTAGAAGGAGGAGCAACACGCACACATGAGAGGAAGACATAATGTTTGTAGGGTTATGGTTTTGGTAATGTATTGTAATGGATGAAGAGACAAATATGTATAAATACTGATGCTGATCTATTATAGAGAGTTCTGATACATAGGTATCATAGGTTGGATTTTTGCATTGTTTAGATTTTTGTTACATCATAGATATGTATGAGTCAATGTGAATGGTAATGTTTTTATGTACTATTTTGTAAGATGATGATTTAGAGGAGAGGGGAGAAGGAAGATATGAGGATTAGATCACAGGTTGAGGAGCATGGTGCGATGTAGTTCACCTCATACAGATCTTACCCATCTAAGGAGAATTGTAAGCGCGCAATGCCGGATACACATAACTACTATAATAAAAGACACAAGAGCCAAATCTTTGTGTACATATCCCAGGAGGGTGTGAAACATGGTAACATATGTGTAATGAGATGAATGCATGCATTTCTTTATCCTCTTTTTAGTTGTTGTTTGTTGTGCTAAATGAATGAATGAGTTATTACATTGCTTGTTTAAATGTTGTTGCGATATTGAGGGAGTAAGCTATGAAGGTTACTGCATAGTTGTGAATAACAGTAGGTTTCAGTCACAATTTATAATAAATGGTCCAGAATATAGATCCCATATCTTGTGCTCAATCCTAGGTTGTAAACGCCCGAGTCTTACAACCATCCATTAAAGCTATTTCGGGTGAGACTGCGTGGCGCATTCTGCGTGATGCGTTGACTTCTGGTTTACCAGGAGGGCCAATAGTTTTAGAGGCTTTTGTTGGAAACCCAAAAGACATGAACCCTGGTTCAATAACTCAGACGGTAGAGAAATAAGAATAAAATAGGATCCAACAAATGCCTCTATTGTTCCATTGGCCTGGGGGTGGTAGGGGTTTCTTTTGTGATGTTGGATCAGGAACTTTGTTGTATGATTTACTATAGTGATACTTATGAAATGGGATCCCTGATCACTGGTTAGGATCCTAGGACATCCAAAATGAGTGATAATATTCTCAAAAATCAATCTAGCAGCAGTATTGATCGAACAGTCCTAAACGACTGCTGCTTCAACCCAATGCATAAGGTAGTCAATTACGGTGATGATGTACCTAGCATTTGAATTCCTAGCAGTGGGGTTGATCGGTCCAATGAAGTCAAATGACCATTTCTCAAATTCCTTTAGAGCTCGAACTGGTTGCCATGGTAATTGGTCTTGTCGTGATGGCTTACCCAGTCTTTGGAAAACATCACATGATCTAGCATATACCTTTTCATCCTTGAAGAGCATTTCCCACCAAAGTCCATCTTGTAGAAATTTATGTGAAGTGGCCTTTCCTCCTACGTGACCTTCTGCAACTTTGTTGTGGCATTCCTAGAGTATATCCTATCTTTCATGGTCCAAAAGAAATCTTCTAAGGATACTATCTAGTCCCAGTTTATACAATTGTCCTGCTATCAATTGGCAGTCTGCTACTCTAACAACCATGTGGAGTTTTTGGGTTGCGAAATATTTTTATGGGTAGGACCTTGTACTTAAGAAGAATGCAATGTCCTCTAGGTACTCTAGTATGGCCTCAACCTGGAACAAGTCTGCATATGAGAGTTGATCATCAATTTCTCTGTCACTTTCCCCCGACTCTAATCTAGACAGGTGATCAGGTCATACGTTATAGATTCTTGGCTTAACAATAACTTCAAAATGAAATTCTTGAAATAATAGCAACAATCTACAAATTATTCCTTCCAACACAGGTTTGTTAACTAGATAATTCAATGCAGAGTGATCAGTAAAGAATTTGAAATGAGAGCCTAACAAATAATGTCTAAATTTTTGCAAAGAATAAATCATGGCTAGCCCCTCCCTTTCTGTCGTTGTGTAGTTGTGTTCTTCTTGTGACAACTTCTGGATCGCAAAGTAGATAGGATGATCCATGGCTCCATATCTAGGTTGTGCTAAGGTAACTCATAAGGAAATTCGTGAAGCATCTACATGGACGTGAAATTCATTTTCCCAGTTTGGGAATATCAAAATTGGTGTTGTGTTGAGCTTCTCCTTAAGTGTCTCGAATGATTTATCACATTCTAGAGTCCATTGGAACGTTTTAGTCTTTTTTAGTAGGTTTTCCAGAGGTGCAGTAATGTTGGTGTATCTTCTGATGAACCTATGATAATACTAAGTGTGTCCCAGCATGGGGCGCAACTGCTTATCACTCGTAGGTGGTGGCATATTCACAATGATCGAAAATTTGGTTGGGTCTACCAATAATCCTTCTCTAAAAACTATGTGGCCCAACAAATTCCCATGTGGTACACAAAAGATACACTTTTTGAGATTCAATGAGACCTGTAATTCTCTGCATCTGTCAAACATTAGTTGTAGCAGTGCTACATGTTCTTTGAGAAACCTATATATCATCCAAACATCCATATAGACTTCTATAAACCTATGAATGAACTCTCTAAAAGTTTCTATTACAATCCTGGAGAAAACTGCAGGGGCGTTCTTTAAGCTAAATGGCATCACATTGTATGCAAAAGATCCCCATTATGTTATGAATGTGGTCTTCTTTTTGTCCTCTTCAGTGATACTGACTTGGTGGTACCCTGAAAATCCATCTGTGAATGAGTATGCTTCCTTCCCTGTAACATGTTCTAGCATCTCATCAGTAAAATGCATTGGGAAAGGTTCGTGCACACAGGCAAAGTTAAGGCTTCTATAGTCTACAGAAACTCTAATATCCTCTGTGCCTTTCTTACTTTGAATAACTATTGGGCTGACCCATTCTTCTTCTTCCACTACGAAAATAAGTCTTGCCTCCAACATTTTATCTATCTCCTTCTTAACCTTCTCTTTTACTCTAGGGTTAAGGCGGTATGGCCTATTTCTCATAGGCTTGGATCCTGGTTTCAATTCGATTTTCATTTCTCCCATAACTCCTTTGATTCCCTTTAACTCTCAGAAATTCTTTGGGGACAAATCCTCATATCCCCGTAGTAGAATCTGTATCTCTTGACAGGTTTTCTCATCCTAGTAGTCTCCTACCATAGCTATCTTAGGTTGCTCTGTGGTCCCTATATTAACTTTGTGTAATTTTAATGGGTAATTGTAGGAACTATCAGTCTGACTGGGTATGGTTTTCTGGATTTATTTGTTCCCCTCTGTCTCTTTGATGGCTAGGTTTCTCAATTCCTCTAAGTCATCTTGGCTTTATAAATCTCTGCTAATATGATATCATTCTATAGGATTCTCGGTTGAGGGTAGGTGAAGGTTAGTTGGAAGTTCCCAGTTATTCTTGACACATACCACTAGGTTTGATTTCTGATTACTATCATTTGTAAAAAGAGATTCTTTAATCTTTTGCAGGAATACTTCAAGCTCAGGGTACTTACCTGTAAATGAGAAGTCCTTGCAAAAATGAGCTGCCAACATCTTCCAATCATTGGTGTGTCTTCTAGTTTCCCGTATATGAACCAATATTTTGGGATTGGTCCTAGAGAGTGGGGAAGTACCTGAACCCAGAATCAAGAAGGTATTTATGCAACTTTCTATCGTGTCATGCATTGGTCGATATGCACTCTAGGATCATATTCTTCGCTGAACAGTTGTGCAACTTCAAGATCTGTCTGCATTTTTTATTCCAGTTTCTCCTTGTTATGAAACCTATACTTGATGGCTTGATTCACATCGTCCCATTATATGAGTAGGGATTTATGATTGGCCCACCATCTGGCACTGGTGTTCTGAAAGGCTACATCTAGTACCGAGATTCTTTGATCTTCTACTACCTTGTTTTCCATGCTGAGAAAAAAAATGTCAAGTTTTGAGGTGCCATCGCATACTGGATGTTCTCTAACTTTGGTCCCAACCCATCTGGTTACTCTCATAGTTGTGAATCTTCTTGAGAATCTTTCGTATGAACCTTGTTTCCAACTGTCAAAAGCCAATTATGAATCTTCATCTACTAACTGTATTCTTCTCCAACTTACTAATCCATCAGTAGTAGGATTTATATAATCGTCTCTTGTTCCTGCTGTTACGGTGTACAACTCATTGAAGTCTTCTCCCTCCATATTGTTTTCTATTGTCTTTGTATACCTGGGTCCTACATATGGATCCAAAGGTTGAACTACCTTGATTCCATCATCCTCAAAGGTCACGGTGTCTATCTTTAAGTCAATTACTGCATAGTTGTCATAGGACCAATCAATGCCAAGTAGTGCAGGGTAAGGGTCCTTATCTCCCATGATCTCAATGACTTCGAAGTCAACCACTGTTTTGACTCCTGCAACATATATTTCCACATTCTCCAATCTTCCTATGGGGAAAATACAATATTGATTGGCCATTATTGACTGAATTGCGGAATTTTCCAGCCTAGATTTTCCTAAGGCTTCCCAGGTCTTCTTAGTTAGAATGTTCACATCAGATCCAAGATCCAACATGAAATCCTTGATCGCAAATTCATTCTAATTGGGCTACTAGTCTAAATTCTTGCCCATTTCATACTTTTCTTCTCTACACTCTCTAAGTACTCTTCTCAGGAAGATTAGCCCCTATTCTTGCTTCTAGGGGTTCTTCATTCCCTAAAACTAGGTATAGCGCATTGTGAAATTTTTTTGTTAGTTGATCATTCCCAAGAATGTCAGAGAATAATTGAAACCAAAGGTCAACTACATTTTGAGGTTTCTTAGGTTGTCTCGGTATGACTACAGGGTTTCTTCCTGTAGGGGGTGAAGCAGGAACTTGCACAATCTTAGGGTAAACAATATACTTCTCTTGCATCTCAGAGCTAGGAATATTTTGAAATACTTCTATGGCATATTTAAAGAGCAACTTTTGTTTTAGAGGGTCATACCTGTCTTCTTTAGGTTCTTCTTTCTGGATTTGAGGTAGAGTATCAACATCAACTCCTCTCTTGATATTAAGGTTGGGAATTTTTCCCTTAATAACTCTCTTGATTTTTGAACTGATGAGTTTATTTCCTCATTGTCGTACCCTATCTTCCCATTTTTCAATTAATTATGGGCAGTCTTCAGTTGCGTTCCTATTGGTTCTGTAATGAGGGAACCATGTCCACCTTGGACGTGGAAAGTCTCTATCCATGTGACCTTGCTCATAAAAGTTATAACATCTGCTTGGCCCTCTTCCCCCAGTTCTTTCTCCTCTGAAATCTCCTTCGGCTCCACCTCCTCGACCTCTTCCTGGTCCCTAAGGGTTTTCATTCACCCTGAATGTTTTTCGGTCTAACTTGTCTTCAAGTGCATCTAATGCTCTACATTGATTGGTCATATGCATGGTAGATGTGCAGAACTCACAATGTATTGTATTTGGTACTGTTTGTTGAAAAGTCAACAAGAAAAATGTGTCTAATTTACTTTTCCCTTAATTAAATTAGAAAATAAATATTAATCTATTATCTCATTCATAATTGAGTGATTTGGAATTATAACAGAATTATAAGTATAGTTAAGTGAGTTAATATCAGTTGTACTAGTTGTAACTAAACATGCACTAGTGAGAGTTGAGTTAATCAGTGAACTCACATGCAATTGAAGATTCACCACGGTTAACTACATGCATGTCAGTTCCAATGGAGATCCATTTGAGATAATAGGTGAAAGGGAAAATTTGGCTATCAGTTTTGATTTGTTCACACATGCAATGAATATGCTTATGAGCATGTGAAAATGAGGCAATTGTATTCATTCGATTCATTGTGAGAATTCGGATTGAAGAGATTGTGCAAAGGAGGCAGGTTGTTTGGACACGGAAATTGGCACATGTATTTACTAATTTGTGTATGACAGTGTGAGACGATTGTATTGTACTGAGAGTTATTGGACTAGAGTTTTTTATGATATTGTTTCATGATTCATGATATACATAATATATGATAGTGGGATTTTTAGCTTTACGCTTTCCTGGTAAAACTTTTGTTTTGTGTGTTATTGATATTTCACTTTGTGCATTGTGGTTGTGATCATGGTTTAATTGCTTCCACAATAATAACAGTAGAAGTGATTATGTATTTAACAAGTGGCGTAAATTGTTAGATCAGGAGAATCGCAGGAATACATTAATTTGTATCGAAATTTCTACATGGTATCAGAGCCCCGGAGGCCACGGAGCTACGGAAGTGAGGTGCAAACAAAATTGTGTTCTCGCAGGTCCCGTCTCTAGCCGGGTGCGAACTCTAGTACTGAAAACTTCAGGTGTTTTCAAGAACATAAATTCTTGCACACTAGAAAAAGGCAAGGTGCGAACTTCATTATCATTCTCATAGGAAATAAACTAGCAGGATGTGAACTTCCCTCACCCTAACAGTGAAGCAGGGTGCGAACTTCATTGGCATTCTCGGAGGCTACAGTGTAGCAAGGTGTGAACTTGACAGGCAAGTTCGTAGGCTATACATAGGCAGGGTGTGAACTTCCCTCAGGTTTCTCTTAGGTGGGGTGCGAACCTCCCAGGGCAAGAGGAAAGTGTAGGAGTTGAGTTTTGGGTTAGATAACATTCAAATTTGCAAGATTTTCTTGGTGCGACAGCTGATTCAAGATCGAAAAGTATTTCAATGGCTTGAGGTTGGAGTATGCACTCGAGGGAAGCTCTAACTACATTGCTTGGAAGGACAGGATGGAGGTAGTGCTCGAAGACAATGGCTTGAAGGGTTACATTGACACAGATGTTCCTAAGCCGGATGCGACAGACACTGAAAATGTTGATGCATGGGAAAAAAAAGTGGTGAAGGCGAGGAGGATTCTGTTGGAGGGAGTACGAGACCACATTGTCTCAAGTATCCATGGGAAAACCACACCATATGAAATGTGGAAGGTTTTTGACAGATCTGTTCCAAAATAGCAGCGACCATAGGAAATTGGCACTCAAATATAAACTCAGGAAGATCAAGATGGAGAAAGGCGAAACCATTCCAAAATGTCTCACGAAGTTTGTCCAATGTCGAGATGAGCTTGGAAGTGTGGGAATAACTGTCGTTGCTAATGATTTGATGAGCTTGGCACTCCTAGGGCTTCCCAAGAGTTGGCACAGTTATCAAGACTCTATCAATGGAAGGGAAAAGTTGCTAGATTGGGAATGACTATGGTCAGATCTGGTGCAAGAGGAGTTCAGGCAGAACACCAGAGATGGATATTCATCAAAGCATGATGATGAAGAGGATTGTGCTTTGATTGCCAAGGCAAGGAAAGGGAAAGGGAAGAAATTCCATCCAAAATCTGAGTCTAAAGTCAAGAAGCTGGATTTGTGTTAAGCCCTAATATTGGCTCATTACCCATTAATTGGGGCATATTAGATTAGTAATGCTATTTTGTTTATGTCATCTTTAGGACATTAGTTGTAATTTAGATTAGTAATGTTATTTTAATTATGTCGGCTTTAAGCCATTATACCTCCTAGTCTCCTATATATACCAAGGAGACATTTTCATTTTGAATCATCTGGTACTTGAACATTTAAGTGGGGTAAAAGGAGATTGCCCCCTTGAAGAGGCTTATTATCTGAAATTATCTCTTTTTCAAGGCATTGAGTACTTTTTTTGAGGTTTTTATATGCTATATTGATGTTTGGTTCTTAACATATGGTATCAGAGCTCAAGGTCTTGGGGTTTTGCTACTACATCTGAGACATCATGGAATTTTCGCTTTAAATTGTTTTCTACAACGTTTCAGAAGTAACATCTCGGAGGATATTTAGAAGACGGATCAAGGTACGTTGGGTTCAAAATTCAGCTCCTGAGGCCTTATACTTTCGGAGATACAGCCTGTACAAGATAGGGTTCTGGAATCATCCTGAAATTAGTCATTGGAGAAGTTTTGATATAAACAATTTTCTGTAATGTTTCAAACCCTAAAATCTGTATGAAATTTACAGAAATTGGAAATGTATCTATGGTAAAAATTTCAGCTTCTGGGTCATCTTAAATTTGTATATAAACCCTGTGTAAGATAGGGTATCTGACTAGTCCTATTGACTAGTCTCAAGAAGGTGTTCCAGGTAAAAAAATCATAACTTCTTTCTAGAGTATCCAAATTGTGTGGGACTGGTTGAATTGGATCGTGGACAGTCTTTATTATTGTGGGTGTGAGTTTCAGAATTTTATATCAATTATTTTGTGCGGGGCACACTATACAAGTGAGATCTCCTGGAAAGGCCAAAAATTGGCAAGTTGTGGGGAAGATACCGTAAATTCCACTTGGCACATCCAATTTTGATCAGACCTGTGGCA
>ML780924.1:454501-467046 GCA_009831015.1 Picea engelmannii
AAGATGATTCAAAATGAAAATGTCTCCTTGGTATATATAGGAGACTAGGAGGTATAATTACAACTAATGGCCTAAAGACGACATAAATAAAATAACATTACTAATATAATATGCCCCAATTAATGGGTAATGAGCCAATATTATGGCTTAACATATTATTTTCATTGATGTAAAATATAGGGGGATCCTACATATGTCTAATATAAATACTACCATTCTAGAGATGTCCAAGACAAAGATTGCAAGATGGATATTGTTGAAAGTATTTCTTTTGGATTTTTCATGGTCAGGTTGGATACCCTATCTTTGAATTAATTTTTACCCCACACACCTAGTTCAAATGGTTTCACAACATAGTTAGTTGGAAATGTCATTTCAAGACCTTTCCAATGGTATATGGAATTCTATCTAACTCCCTAGGAATGAGGAGATATGATTTTTTACATCTGACAACTCAGCTAGAAAATTGAGGTCGGCTTAGCCAGTCTTTATAGGTCGGCCTTGAAACTGGGGACATAATTACTATAAATACATGATATATGTGTGCATTTTTAGTGAAACAAATAAATAAATCAAGTTTGAGGTGCTAAAAAAGGATATGAGGTGTGCTAAAGGTGTTGGGGTGTATTTTTGGGATCTAAAGGTGTGAAATAGAAGTCTAAGGGGATTTATTGGGGTATTTCTTGTTCTGAAGGTGTGATATGAAGGACTAAAGGTCTATGATGTTGTAATGTGTGTTTTTTTTACATTTTTATGATGCAATATGTGTTATTATAAGGTTTTGATGTTGTCATCAGGGATTATATTATGGGAATGATGATACGAGGCTTGCTAGGGTATGAAGGATACATGTGACTAAGGGTTTGAAGGATTGTATGTGGAATGAAGAATGTAGGTGAAGTCAGAAGTATTATCTGTGTGAGGATATTTTATTGATGTCTACACATATATTGCTTAGTTGTTACTGAGGTGAGGGGATTGGTGTCTCCAGAAGGTTGGTTCTTGCAAATATGGTAATAGTAGGCTGGTGCATATAGGTTTTGCTGAGGTGGTGCTCAGTTGAGGAGATTGGTGTCTCCAGTAGGTTTGTGCCTACATATTGCGATTTTTGGCTTATTTAAGGGGATTTGCATCTCCAGTAGGTTGGTTCCTACATAAAGATAATTTGTATGGTCTTCTCCCATTTGGGTTTCCATGTTAAACTCTATGCATTATGATTTTATTTTATATGTGATTATTGTTTCTTAGTTAATGAATGATTGAAAAATGGTCAAATCAAGTGAAAAGTAGATTATATTGATTCACCTCCCCTCTCAATATAAGCATAAGTTCAACAATTGGTTTTAGAGTAGCTTCCTTCAAAAATAGTTTAACTACTAGAAGGTATATCCCGAGAACATATGGATTGTAAGGAAGGTCTCCCTACAAAAATAAATCCTTTATTCGATGGAACAAATTGTGCATCATGGAGTATCATATTGAGGACATGTTTGAAGTCTCTTGTGTTTGGTATTTGGGAATCAATCAAAATAGGTTACACAGATGATGTTGGGAAGGAGTCAAATAAAAAATATGAAATATAAATAGATCTCATCTTGATTGGCCTATCGTATTTTGAGATTGTCAATGTAATGGAGTGTACATCAAATAAACATATTTGGGAAAAGCTTCAAAACATTTATGAAGAGATATACAATGATTTTTCCAGTTGTGAATCAAAGACAGAAGAAGCACAAATTGTGAGAAATCTAAAAGGAGGACCTAGAAAATAAAAAGGAAATCCACCCATCAAATGATTTAATTTTGTTAGAATAGGACATTTTGTTTCTAAGTGTCCATATGAAAAAAGGGAAGATAGTGATGATGAAGAATATATCTGCATAACCATGGAAATAAATCTTGTTGATCAGAAAGAAAAGACATATTCAAAATAAGAAGATATTGAAGTAGAAATCATTAGCACCCTAGAGGAAATATACATCCTTAGAAAAAGGAATACAAATTTGAAGGAGGAAGTGCAGAAACATGAAAACAAGGATCATGATCTTGACGAAATAGAGAAGAAAATTATCATCCTGAAGATTCAGCTAGAAGAAGCAAAAGGAATAGAAGAAGCAGTGAAAAGTAAACTCAAATAAAAGGAAGAAATTGGTGAGAAGTTAGAGTCTGAAGTTGTCTCATTAAAAGAGAAATTGAAGAATTCAAATACTCAGTTGAAGTTTGAAAAGAGAACTGAAACTTTAAATTAGATCCTTAGTTTCCAAAGGTCACCATTCATGAAGACTGGTCTTGGCTATGATGAGAATCAAAATACTCCCTAAGAAAATCCTAAAATCTATGCTAATATTCTTAAAGCATCCATCAATAATGAAAGAAAAAGTAGGAAATGAAATGATGACCAACGGATTCTTGATTCTTCTCATAAGGACAACAATAATGAGTCCACAAGAGTTGCTCCACCAAGATGTCCTTTCACCAACCAATACCAAAATATATTTCATGGCTATTGTTTTTCTTGCAATAATTTTGGTCATAAAGCAATAGATTCTAGAGCTTATACAAGAAGTGACCATGTGAGAAATAAAAATAGACGTTGTTACAAAACCTCAAAGGACGATTATGTGAGAAACAAAATTAGAGTTCTCATGGGTTTTCTAACATAAGCTACAATTAATTTTGTCCTCTACTTTATTACAATATTGAATGTTATAAGTGCAACAAATATGGGCACATGACACATGATTGTAGAAGAAACACAACGAAGTCTCCTAAACAAAAAAAGGAAGAAGATGTTCTTTCCAAAAATAAAGAAGAATACTCAAAGGTTTGGAAAAGGAAGCAAAAGCAAGAAATAGGAAGATATGAAATTATTTGTTATGATAAAGGATGTGATACGCTAGATGAAGATGGCATGAAGATTCATTGTTTTGATTCTCAATTGAAACATGTACAACCAGTTTCTCAAAAAGGAAAGGCTGGGAAATTTCCTTCTAAATATGGAAATTCAAGTTTACAATACTCTTTTGGATGAAAGAAGTCATCTAATTGGTCCTTTTAAAAAAGGAATGTGGAGGGAGAAACAAATTCAAAAAATAATGATTCACCCCCTTCGGAAGACCAATGTCATGACTTGGACTAGAAGTTTTGTTCAATAAAAAAAATCAAACAGAAGGATCAATGTTGGAAACATATAGAAGAGATAGCTTGAATAATGATGAGTTGTCAACAAGTGATAAATTAGAGATACACTTTTTAAGGATCATAACTACAAAATGGTTTACAAATTGAAGGATGAAATGCAGATCGAAAAGATTTCACTTGAATAATTGTTACATGAAAAACAAAATGTTGTAAAGTAAAGGGAAGCACAATATTAGGGGGAGCATCCCTTTCCCATTGATATCAAAGGGAGAGAATTTGCAGAAAGATGAAGAATTGTAGACATGGGGAGTATCACGTAATTGACTAAGGGTTTCCATCAATGACAAAGGGGGAGATTGTTGGAAATATTTTTGTCAATTATTTCAAAGACAAGGGGATCCTATATATTTCCAATATAAATACTACAAGCCTAAAAATGTCCAAGATAAACATTGCAAGAAGGATATTGTTGAAAGTATTACTTTTGAATTTTTGCTAGTCAGTTTGAATACCCTATCTTTGAAGGAATGTTTACTCCACATACCTAGAACAAATGGGAGCATAGGTTATATGGTTGGAAATATTATTTCGTGACCTTTCCAATGGCATATGTAATTCCCTATAACTCCATAGGAATGAGGAGATATGTATTCTTTCGTTTGACAACCCAGCCAAAATATTGAGGTCGGCTCAGCTAGTCTTTATAAGTCGGCCCTAAAAGTGAGGACATAATTATTATAAATATAGGATAGATGTGCATATTTGTAGTTCAACAAAGAAATAAATAAAGTCTAAGGTGTGAAAAAGTGGTCTTAGGTGCACTAAAGGTGTTGGGGTGTCTTTTTGGGATCTAAATTTGTGAAAGAGAGGTCTAGGGGATTTTCTTGGTGTCTTTCTTGTTCTAAAGGTGTGCTATAAAGGACTGAAGATATGTGATGTTGTTATGTGCGTTGTTTTGAGGTTGTGATACTACAATGTGTGTTATTCTTAGGTTTTGATGTTGTCATCGTGGATTATATTATGGGAATGATGCTATGAGGATCACTAGGGAATGAAGACTACATGTGACTAAGGTTGAAGGATTGTTTATGGAATGAATCTTGTAGGTGAAAAGTTAGAAGTACTTTTTGTATGAGGATCTTATATTGGTGTCTACACATATATTTTTCAATTGGTGCTTAGGTGAAGGGATTGGTGTCTCTAGCAAGTTGGTACTTTCAAATATTGTAACAATAGGTTGGTGTCTACATGTGTTGTTGAGTTAGTTCTCAATTGAGGAGATTGGTGTCTCCAGTAGATTGGTTCTTTCATATTGTTGATTTGGTGCTTAGTTAATGAGATTGGTCTCTCTGGTAGATTGGTGCCCATAATATTTGTAACAGTAGGTTGGTTCCTACATAAAGATAAGTTTTATGGTTTTATCCCAATTGGGTTTTGTATATTTTAACCTTGTACAATATCTACTACAAATAGATATTCAGTAAAAGAACATAAAATATACAATGGAAAATACAAACATTACACAGAGATTTTTTCCCTGGAAACCCAAACCGAGAAAACTAGCATATTCTATATGCATTCAAGTATGATACATTATTTACAATACAATATACATATAGGATCCAGCTACATCCAAAACCCTAACCCAATGACCTCTATTAGTCCACAACCCAAAATCCTTAACCAGAAATAGAAAACCATCGGAAAAAACCATGTGTCAAAAAACCACCTAAATATGTGACACATTTCCTGATGCACATGACACGTTTCTCGAGGAAAAATATAACACATACCCAACATTATCCCACTTGTTGTTTTCTTTGCATACAGAGGCTTACAGGGTTACATAGTCAACAATCGAGTGCAACAATGCCCATGGATCCTCTACACCAAGAGAACTTCTCAGTGCTCACATATTTTGTTAATGGTTCTGCAACATTCTTCAAAGTGTCCACTTTCATCAACAATACTTTCTTTTATTCAACTATGTCTCTCACAAAGTGATATTGAATATCAATATGCTTTGTCTTTGAATGATGAGTTGGGTTATTTTCCATAAAAATTGCACTCTAACTGTCACAATCTATCCTTATAGCTCGTTGTACCAACCCAATACCTGAACACAATATTTGTAACCATATTTCTTCCTTACTTGCATGAGCGGCTGACATGCATTCATCTTCTTTAGTTGAAAGTGCCACTACATCCTGTCTTTTTCTCATACAACTTATTTCTCCTCCAAACAAGTTAAACACATACCCACTTGTAGATCTCCTACAATCCAGATCTCCAACCCACTCTACATCCACAAAGCCATGTATATCCACCACTCTGTCCAATCTCGTTCTTCCTTCATTTGATGTATATCCACCACGCAAATACCTGAAAACCCTTTTTACTACTATCCAATGCTCCTTCCCTGGTTTTGACATATACTTTCTTAAAACTCCCACTGCATGTGCAATGTCCGGTCTAGTACAAACCATTACATACATCAAATTGCCAACTGCACTCACATATGGAACATGAGACATGTACTCCTCCTCTTCATGTGTCTTGGGACACTTATCCATAGATAACTTTACACCAATAGGAATAGGAACCTTGACCGGTTTACATTCTTGCATATTAAACCTCCACAATATTGTCTCGACATATTTTCTTTGATTTAACCATTGTATCCTCCATTTCTGATCTCTTTCAATTTCCATGCCCAAAATTAAATTTGAAGCACCGAGATCCTTCATGTCAAATTTAGAGGACAACTGAGTTTTCACATCTTGGATAATCTCCTTGTTGTTTCCTATTAGCAACATGTCATCCACATACAATACCAAATAAATCGATCACCAATTAATTTAAAATACACACAATGATCCTCTTTTCTTCTTGTAAAGCCAAGTCCCAACATATAAGTATAAATTTTTTGATACCACATCCTTGGTGATTGTTTTAAACCATACAGGGACTTTTTCAGCTTGCATACCAACTCCTTCTTTCCCTTCAAAGAATAACCTTATGGTTGCTTCATATAGATCTCTTCTTCCAGATCCCCATGTAGGAATGTTGTCTTCACATCCATTTGTTCTATTTCAAAATAAAATGCAGAAGCAATAGATAACAAAAATCTTATGGAGCTTAACTTGGAGAAAGGAGAAAAATTCTCACCAAAATCAATTCCCTCAACCTGGGAATAACCCTTTGCTACTAATCGAGCTTTGTATTTCTCCACTTTTCCTTCTGCATTCAACTTCTTTTTAAATACTCATTTTGTTCCAATGGGATTTCTTCCAATTGGAAACTCCACTAGATCCAAAGTCTCATTCTTATCCAAAGATGTCATTTCTTCATTCATGGCTCTTTTCTAGAGATTTGCATCCTCTCAATCCACTGCCTCCCTCATAGTTCTAGGATCGTCATTAGTAATAGACAAAGAAAAAATTGAATGGAAATTAGATGGAGTATACCTTTCCGGTAGCCTTCTTTCTCAAATCGATCTCCTCAATACTGGAGTATGATGATATTCTTCTTCTGATTCCTATTCTTCTGTAGAGTCTGACTCATCATCTTTTAAATCAAACTCTATTTTCTCTGGTTATTCCTTGGTAGGACTTCCTATTTAAAAACATCCTTCATTTCTCTAAATACCACATCTCAAATATACACTACCTTCTTAGTTTCTAGGTTCCAAATTTTAAAACCTTTGAGACCATCTTTGTATCCAATAAAGATACACTTTTTGGCCTTCTTATCTAGCTTACTCATGTTTTCCTTTGGAACATGAACATATGCATCACATCCAAATACCTTGAGATGTGTGAGAGAAGGTTCCTTACCAGTCCATACCTCTTGTGGAGTCTTTTCATCCAATGTTGATGAGGGTGACCTGTTGAGAAGGTAACATGCAGTACCCACTGCCTCTGCTGAGAATTCTTTCCCTAGCCTGACACCACTGAGCATGCACCTTGCATTTTCCATCAATGTCCTATTCATACTTTCTGCAACTCCATTTTTTTGAGGTGTATATGGAGTAGTCTTCTTCCTTGATATACCGCACTTCTTACATAATTCTTCAAATTCATTCCCAAAGAACTCTCGGCCATTATCTATCCTTAGCACCTTAATTCTTTTCTCGATTTGATTGTCAACTAGAGCCTTAAACTCTTTAAACCTGTCAAATAATTTGGATTTCTTCCTAAGGAAATATATCCAAGTATTCCTCGAGAAGTCATCTATAAATGAGACATAGTACACAGATTTTCCCAATGATGGGACTGACACAGGTCCGAAAACATCACTGTGAACTAGCTGTAATATTCCTTCTGCCCTCTTTGCACTAGAGGGGAATCTTACTCGATTCTCCTTCCCATATCGACAATGTTCATAGAAATCAAAATCTAGAGAGAAATTAGACATACCTTCAACCATACCTTTAGCGTGTAGTAGTCGAAGACCCTTCTCTCTGATATGCCCCGGTCTTTGATGCCACAACACAACCTTTTCTCCAGAGACTGTAGGAGTTCTTTCTTCTTCAACTCCAATATCAAGAACAATGGAACTATTACACCCATCACTAATAGTTCTTCCTTCCATATTATACATAGTTCCAAACCAAACTCCTTTCAGCAACACCATTGCTCCTCAAACCATCATGCATGTTTCCTTTTCAAATATTGTTTTTACCCCTGCATTGTCCATTTTTCTTACAAAAATCAAATTTCTGGCCAAACTTCGGATGTGTAGAACACCAAGTAGTGTTCTAATCCTTCTATATATGAGCCTCAGCTTGAATTTTCCTCGTCCTATGATTCTGGTTGTCGAATTATCACCTTAGAAAACATTATCTCCAACATACCTTTCATATTCATAGAACCACTCCCTGTGGGGAGTCATATGAAAGGATTCCCCAGATTCAACCAACCATGCCTCATGATATGCATGTGTGCTTGAAGAAGCCAAGTACACATCCCCTCCTTCTTCCTTGGAGGTATTTTCTTCTGTAGAATGATATTGTTCAGAACCCTTATTTTTCTCAACCTTGTATCTACACTGCTTCTTGTAGTGCCCTTCTTTTCCACATCTCCAACATACCCTTACAAAATTTCTGGGAGATTTAGATCTACCCTTCGACTTAGATCTCCCACTTGAGAAATTAGATCTATTCATTTCTTGGGAATGTCCTTTTTCAAATAATGTGTTTGTGCTCTGTCCTTCCATATTCTTTCATCTCATCTCCTATGACAACAAGGATGAGACCACTTCATCAAACTTCAAGGAAGGTGTATTACTACCTATGGCCATAACTAGACTATCCCATGAGTCTGGTAAAGAACATAATAAACTAATACATTTATCTTCATCTGAAATTTTAATCTCAATAGATACTAAATAACTTACCATAGTATTGAAGGCGTTCAAATGATCTTCCACTGAGTCTCCATCTCTCATCCTCGGGTTATACAACTTCTTTCTTAGGAATAGTTTATTTACCAGGGACTTAGACTAATACAACTTCCCCAACTTTTCCCATAAATCCTTGGTTGTAGCTTCCTCTAACACATTCAGTAATACTGAATAGGAGAGACAAAGTCGGATTGTTCTTTTTGCCTTCCGATCCAAATTTTTCCAATCATCTGTTGAAGTTCCTGTAGTGCAGTACCTAGATCTACTGCGATCCATTGATCTATGTCCACCAATAGATATCACATCTTGATCTTCCACAACTCAAAACATTTCCCTTTAAAATTCTCGATCTCCATCTTCGAATTTCTTACCATTTCTTTTCACCTGAAAAATCAATACCATAGATCTCCCACTATAACAAGGCTTATCACAGTCCTGAGCCAAACCCTTGACCACAAAGGCATCCCCTTGAAGCCAACAAAGCTCTAATACCAAATGTTGATTTTAACCTTGTACAATATCTACTACAAATATATATTCAGTAAAAGAACCGAAAATATACAAAGGAAAATACAAACATTACATAGAGATTTTTTCCCTGGAAACCCAAATTGGGAAAACCAGCATATTCTATATTCATTCATGTATGATACATTATTTACATTACAATATACATATAGGGTCTAGCAGCATCCAAAACCCTAAACCAATGACCTGGATTAGTCCACAACCCTAATTCTTTAACCAAAAATAGAAAACCATCGACAAAATCCATTTGCCGAAAAACCACCTAAATATGTGACACGTTTCCCAAGGTAGAATATAACACATACCCAACATTTTTCCATGTTAAAATATCTACATTATGAATCAATTTTATATGTTATTATTGTTTCTCAGTTAAAGAATTATTGATGAATGGTTAAATAAATTAAAAATTATCTTATATTGATTCACCCCCCCTCTCAGTATAAACACAATCTCAACAATTGGTTGAAGAGAAGGTTCCTTAAAAAAAAGTGTAACCAGTGAAAGGAATATCTTGAGCACATATGGATTGTAATTAAGGTCTCCATACAAACATAGATCCTTAGTTTCATGGAACAAACTATGCATCATGGAGTATACGAATGAAGGCATGTTTGAAGTCTCTTGGGTTTTGTATCTGGGAATCAATCAAACCAGGTTATACAAACTTTTATCACTCCAAGAGTCACCCCCAGACTGCAAATGGGGGTAAGCATGGTAACATTAAATTTTTTTTGAGTGGTTTAAAATTCGGGAGTCAGAACAAGACTACAAAGAAATGAAAAGATAACAGAGGTCATTGCAGATCAGTCCTAGACCATTGGGATATGGAGTCATAAGTATCATGCTTAATGAAGGAATTTAAACTGCCTATCAAACAAAGTATTTATGTGGTGATGAGGAGAGGGAAGATATAATGTGTCTGAGTGATAAACAATTAAGCATGGGAAATGTTGGAGCCGCCCCTATTTTTCCGCCTCACACAATTTAGAATATTCTGATACTTGAGATATAAAGTTGTTTTTCTTTCCCTTTTCCTTCCAAAGTCATAAAACTCTGAAAAAAGATTTTGTTGCCTGAATAATAATGCTTCGTCACTTACAAAGGGCCCATTTTTCGCAAGTATGTTTGTCCTTAGGATTTTTCAAGTTTCGTGATCTCGCAAGCCGGATACCTTATTTCTTGAATCCACAAGTCCCGAGTCGTGAGAGTGCGAACTCGACTTTAATTTTCGTCCAAGGCAAGAATAGTATAAGACCTTTAACCCTTGACTATGACATCCTCGGGGTTTCGCGCTTTGGCATTTCTCGACCCTAAATTTTTGTTTTCTCAACCCCGAGAGCCGAGAACGCGATAATTTTTAAAATAACCATAGTCAAGAACCAAGAGTAAACAACTAACCATAGTTAAAACTTGGTTCTCGGCACATCGGTTCACACCACATCGGTTCTCGGCATATCGCCTCTCGGCATTTCCTTTCATAAAGTTAAAATATCCGAAACTCCGATTCACGAAGTCGCGGCATAATTTTATTGAGCCTTGATTATCACTGCATCGCAATATCGCGACTCGACATATCATTCTCCTAAAAACTTGTCTTCGAATTCCCGATTCATGATCCAACAATTAAGTTAATCATATCATTAAGGATCTGATACATCATGTTTTATTGTTAATTAATACTGAGATCGGAATTCGCAATCTCGCGAGTTGTAAAGTCAAAACGTTAAAGGGAATTTCACGAGATGACGAGAAGCGAGGAAATCTCTAAGCCATTAAGATTTGAAATTTTTTAGAAAATTAATTTTAAAAGTAGGGTACGTCCCACGCATCGAGGTTGGCACACTTCACAAGGGATTCATTTACTCTCCATAACCCGAGTACCTCTCACGCCGCCCAATATTCATGACATTAAATGAAGAAACAGGGTAAATCCACGATGAAAATAAGATCAGATTTTTTCAATTAATTTGGTTTTATTCACGATTCAATGAACCCATGACAAAGGTACATGATTTCCAAAATACATACAAAACTTGTTTTATTTATTAAAAGAAAAACATTTCTCGTTAAGTGTATAGAGCAAGTCTTTCTCCAAGTGAACTAGCCTCTGCATGTATACGCAGGTTTATTACAGAAGAATGAAAACACCAGCTTCAGCTATGGCACCAAGGAGAGGAGATAAAGAAAATGTCGAAGCCACCACACAGGGTATAGACAATATCTCGGATACTTCGCCTCGGACAGACGGCTCATTATCTACCTGGTCTTCTATTACAAATATCCTGCAATCAGAGTTAGTAAACTGTTCGGATTCTGATGACTATAACTATGATATCATGAAGGACGACATGAACACTAGATACAGGACAATTGTTCAGTAAAAAATGCACTTGGTAGAAACCAGACCTCGATTGCTTCCATATTTCGATATGATCCGATGGGCATTGGATCACGTCGACCTGCCTTCCAAAACTATTTTGAATGACAGACAGGACATGATTGGGACTTTTAGGCCCGAGCATATCCAGTCTATGTACAAGCTTCCAGCGACCTCTGAATACACATTTGGCAAAGAATTCTTCGCAAAATTTAAGGAGAAGGAGTGCGAGGAATTTGACAAGACTTTGCCAGGCTTGATAAAGGATTGGGTGTCTCGTCCCTCCACCTTCAGGGTGAACAACGAAGGTGTGTATTCGATTTCTTCACTGGAACCAAACTACAGGTATATGGCCATGATGACTTTTCGGCTTTTCGGATCAGAGGACGCCGCTCATTTTATTGTTCAGTGGGTACCCCTCATTTTTCGGGTAGCCTAAGGTTCCACATTCAATTGGGAAAAAATGCTCTTGGATAATTTGTTCAATAGAATCACCGAGTACCGGGAGCATAAGGCAGCCAGGAAGCCATCCAAATTCTACATGTTTGCGTATATCATGGATGCAATATGCTCCCTGACGCCTTTTCCTTTGATGAACTGGGCTTGGAGTCCATCCGAAGAAAAAGCTATGCATGAGTACCACGATAAACTGTGGGAAAATAATGCGAATGAGTTTATTTATGAAATTTTTAATTGGGTGATGGTGCCCCTACATGTCACCATTTTTGGTCTTTTGCCACCCCGCATCTCGGATGCCATTGCTACGAATCTGAGCCAGATTGCAGACTGGTACGTGGAAGAAAAATTCTCTTATTTCAGGGTATTCGGAGCTACTGTTCCCCCTCAAGCGCTCCCACAATTTATCCCCGATAAACTGGCATGTCGTGAGATTGCTCGGCAGACAATAATCGGCGGCGTGAGCAAAGAACTAAAAGCATCAGCAAAGAAGCTATGGCCGTCTTTCCCTATCCGGCTTAATTCATATTCTCTGCTCGATTTCGGACATGCTAAAGCTGAGGCTGCAGCTTTAGAAGGCTTAAATTTGGCCTGTATTGAATATAAAAGGCATGATCCACAGAGGATCGTGAGTACT
>ML780924.1:476895-497489 GCA_009831015.1 Picea engelmannii
CATGATTTCCAAAATACATACGAAACTTGTTTTATTTATTAAAAGAAAAACATTTCTCGTTAAGTGTATAGAGCAAGTCTTTCTCCAAGTGAACTAGCCTCTGCATGTATACGCAGGTTTATTACAGAAGAACGAAAACACCAACTTCAGCTATGGCACCAAGGAGAGGAGCTAAAGCAAATGTCGAAGCCTCCGCACAGGGTATAGACAATATCTCGGATACTTCGCCTCGGACAGACGGCTCAGTATCTACCTGGTCTTCTATTACAAATATCCTGCAATCAAAGTTAGTAAACTGTTCAGATTCTGATGACTATAACTATGATATCGTGAAGGACGACATGAACACTAGATACAGGACAATTGTTCAGTCGAAAATGCACTTGGTAGCAACCAGACCTCGGTTGCTTCCATATTTCGATATGATCCGATGGGCATTGGATCACGTCGACCTGCCTTCCAGAACTATTCTGAATGACAAACAGGTCATGATTGGGACTTTTAGGCCCGAGCATATCTAGTCTATGTACAAGCTTCCAGCGACCTCTGAATACACATTTGGAAAAGAATTCTTCGTAGAATTCAAGGATAAGGAGTGCGAGGAATTTGACAAGACTTTTCCAGGCTTGATAAAGGATTGGGTGTCTCGTCCCTCCACCTTCAGGGTGAACAACGAAGGTGTGTATTCGATTTCTTCGCTGGAACCAAACTACAGGTATGTGGCCATGATGACTTGTCAGATTTTCGGATCAGAGGACACCGCTCATTTTATTGTTTAGTGGGTACCCCTCATTTTTCGGGTAGCCGAAGGTTCCACATTCAATTGGGAAAAAATTCTCTCGGATAATTTGTTCAATAGAATCACTGAGTACCGGGAGCAGAAGGCAGCCAGGAAGCCGTCCAAATTCTACATGTCTGCGTATATCATGGACGCAATATGCTCCCTGACGCCTTTTCCTTTGATGAACTGGGCTTGGAGTCCATCTGAACAAAAAGTTGTGCATGAGTAACACGATAAACTGTGGGAAAATAATGCAAATGAGTTTATTTATGAAATTTTTAATTGGGTGATGGTGCCCCTACATGTCACCATTTTTGGTCTTTTCCCACCCCGCATCTCGGATGCCATTGCTACGAATCTGAGCGAGATTGCAGACTGGTACGTGGAAGAAAAATTCTCTTATTTCAGGGTATTCGGAGCTACTGTTCCCCCTCAAGTGCTCCCACAATTTATCCCCGATAAACTGGCATGTCGTGAGATTGCTCGGCAGACAGTAATCGGCGGCGTGAGCAAAGAACTAAAAGCATCAGCAAATAAGGTATGGTCGTCTTTCCCTATCCGGCTTAATTCATATTCTCTGCTCGATTTCAGACATGCTAAAGATGAGGCTGTAGCTTTAGAAGGCTTAAATTTGGCCTGTATTGAATATAAAAGGCATGATCCACAGAGGATCGTGAGTACTCATTTAGGAAATTGTGGCTTAAAGAGGTTCGAACACGAATCCTCACCTTCGGATGATGTTTTCCGAGGCGCCAAATCCTATTCGGAAGTGCAATTCCGAATCGAATCCCTAGTGGCCGAAGACAAAGATTCTGTCTTGAAATTCCAGGCAAACAGGAAGCGATGTCTCCCCGTGGTGCTGGGAGGTTTGGGACTTCCTAAGGATAAAGATAAGGGAGCCGAAATTTCTGAGGGGCAGACCTCTAATCCCAAGAAGCATCAGGAAGGAGAGCAAGAAAGGAAGCCCGAAAAGGAAAAGAGCCCTGAACAGGAAAAAGATCCTGAAACGGAAAAGGAGAGTGCAAGTCCTCCTAAGGAGCTTGGCCCGGAGGTAGAAATAAAGGATACAAACCCACCAGGAATGCAGAATCTGGAGTCGGGAACAAAGACCCCTGACGCCCCGAAAGAACAAGATCCACTCGCCACACCAGGGAAGGGTGCAAAGCAGATTGGGAATCCCATCGCCTCCGTCACACCCTTGCAATCGACACAGGGAAGCGTTGGCGAAGGATGGATATTTGATGAGGAGCTGAGGCCTATAAGGGCAGAAGAACTCCCTCCTAACGAATTCTTCTTTGACAAAAAGAGGAAAGTTGTGGTAAAGTGAGAATTTTAACAAGAGGGAGAATCCACAGCTAAAAGATTCAGGGTAATGACCGATGGGAGAAATAAAAAGAGAGATGAATTTGCTACTGAAATCGCAGGAACGCTGGGAGCGTACGCAAAAACAAATCAAGTCTCAGTCGTGGCGTTAAAAAATCAGCTTAAAGCAAAGAATCCGTTAATCAAGACTCTTGAAGCTCGAATAGCTTCAGCTGCCGAAGATGCCAAAAGTCAAGCGAGTGGAGCAATAGAGCTGGCCTAATTGGCCGATAGGAAAGAAATCAAGTTCCTCAAGATTAAGCTGGAGAAGGCAAATTCAGTCATCCGAGATGGTCGGGTACAATTCGACCGCCACAGGGATACAATCGCGCAATTACAGGCTCAATTAGGGGTTACGGAAAGCAAGGTGATTGACATCGAGATTGTCAAATCTCGAGCAATCGACATTCGGAGTAGGGTCTCTTCTGCTCAACAGAGCCTACTAAACAAAATCGGGGAGTTTCAACAGGATTTCTTGTTGATGAATCAGATTTCTGAGAATCTTATTGTCAAGGAAAGAAGCGCAGAAGCCGCTCGAGTCATCTTCCAGGAAGCAGTGATAGCTACCAGTAACAGGTTTTCGGCAGGAACCCACGGGCTTTCCATTGCCGAGCAGACGAGGGGTAATATTTTGTTAAAGAAATGGGAGCATGATATTGCTTTGAGCAAGGATCAGGCACAAAAAGTAACGAATTCACTCGAAGGAACCTTCAAAAACATAAACGCTGAACTATTAGGGATAAAGAATGGAGGAGACACAGAGACACTGAGGCAAATAAATATGGAGCAGATCTCCCTGGACGTAAAGGAGAAAAATGAGAGAGATTTGGTGGAAATCTCTAAAATGGACAGGGCAGGGATGGCTCAAATTGATGAACATCTAATTCAACCCAGCACACAACTCAACACCCTTGATATTGTTGATGCATATATAGGAAATCAACTTGCGCAATTAGCCCGAGACTGCTACTTTGTTGAAGCCAGTTGTCAGGCAGAACCGTCACAGCTCATATCTCAATTCCTAGACAAATGTAGGATATGCATCGAGTCTATGCAGAGACAAGCACCTGGCGCACTTTGAAAACGAAGTTGAAGAGATGGAGCGGTTTCACTCCTAACAGCTGCCAAACGGAACCACCACACCTTGTATCTAATTTTACAGACAAGTGTATCATATGCGTCGACTCATGTAAAGAAAACGCCTGACACCCTTTTGTATATATAGAACAAAGAAATAAGAGCACCAGGCTGGACTTTTTGGTACCTATTGTAACAGAATTCTCCCATGAAGGAAGTTAATACAAAGAAAATTCAAGATTCCCGATTCTGTCCCGACTGTATCTCAATTTTGTTTTGTCATGTTCTTTATTTCTTTTCATTTTGTTCTAACACAATTAGTTTATCTTGTTATGTTCTCTGTTTCTTTTCATTTTGCTCTACATAATTGAGAAGTATCACTGTAACTTAGTACGACTACTTCTATAGTGAAGTAAGCTCATATTACGGTAATTGTCCCTTGTCTTTCCTCTGCACCGGCTATCAGTAGGTGTAAGACCAAGCTACAGTTATAGGATTTTGTGTTTACTTGCACTATGTCAATTATGTTCATGTCAATTTCTTCTTCCATGTATACGTGAGTTTTTGCTGATAAGAATTTTGCGTTACCTGCAAATAGATATTCTTCTCTTATTTCACACCTTTACGAAAACCATACAGTTACGGGAAAGGGCCTTTCGTTTGTAGTTTCATTTCTTTCTTCATACGAATATTTCTCTTATTTTTTTGACCGAATTCTAACAGCCATTAAAATTTCTCGTTAAATTATTTCCATACCCTTACTGTCCCTCAATGACTATACCCACGGTAATTCAACCTAATATTCAACTCGGGATATTAGATCAAACTAATATTGCGTTAAGTCTTTTCAGCACGAACCTTAGAACTGCTAATACCCGGGAAGAACTAGAACGTTCATGGGCGGCCATTGATCAAGATATCGCAACACAGGAACAGTTGGAATCTAGACGTAGAGAACGTAGAAATCTCCCTTAGTTTCCTATACCGAATGAGACTTTATTATTGTATACATCTTTTACCTCTTTTCGAATGACTTGACACTGTACTTTAAGCCTTAGTACAGACTCAGGAACAACAGGAAAGATGACAACAGATCCTCTATTGCCTCAGGAATCCATAGATCAAAGATGCTACCTCCAGACAAGAAGAAAAACAACAAGCGTTTGAGTGATAAACAATAAAATATGGGAAATATGACAACAGATCCTCTACAGCCTGAGGAATCCATAAATAAAATATTCTACATCCATACAAGAAGGAAAAAAACAAGTTTCTGAGTGATAAACGATGAAAGATGGGAAACATGACAATGGATCCTCTACCTCCCTAGGAATACATAGCTCAAAGATGCTACATCTAGACAAGAAAAGTAGAACAACATGTAAACTAAGAAGATAGTATGATAAAACAACTCAAAGGAATATTCAATAAAATAATATTTACAATCCATGCCCCTCAGGCTTACAAACTGAAAAATACAGTGCCCTGCTCCTAAATCTCTCTCGACTTTCCAACCTATGAACCCCCCCATGTTGTTTCATTTTGATATCCTTCTTTTATACTCAGAACGGTGGTCAACATCATTGAATCCTAGCTGGACCTCCTATCCTAGGGTTCTTCACGTGGGTCTTTCTTCTGTCAAAAGGCAAGTCAGGTCGTCATGGGTCTGTTGGAGCAACTGCCCTCTATGGTACCTCAGGCTGATAGTCATGTATCTATGGCCAGACCCTCCATGCTTTCTATTTATGGGGTGAGTAGAGGTTTCAACCAACACTCACTTGTTTCATTAATTGATCTTTTCTCAGGATCAGGACAAGGATTTGATGCCTAAAATACCACCACGTGATGATCACGAATTGGGCATTGAATAAGCATGTGATTTTGGGCCACAAAAGTTAGTCCTTGTTCATTAGTTGAATCCTCCTCTGGATCGAGATGCATCCTAACAACTAGGGCATGGCCACGTGCTGTCATTGGATATGATATTGAACGAGCACATGATTTTGGGGCCTTCAAACGTGGTTTGGACCCACAACACTTTTGGGCTTGAAATGCACCATCTTCCTCCACGTAGCTTCCCTGCAATACCTTGGTTTGGGTTTCGGCCCGCTCATGGATTTTAACACCCGTGTATCTTGCAGCATCGAAATGACTGGTGGCCATTCATCTGGTCGTGATCTGTGATCTAGGTGTGCCTGATATTTTATCACCCCCTCTAATATTTATCCACTTTACAACTATGGAATCCTTCCAATCGCACTTAGAGATGGTGCTAAACTGAATTGTGCACAGGATCTTCGCTGCTAGAAATTGCACCCTACTATTTCCTGTGCTCATGTTTGGATCCACAGGGGATGGCATGCTCCCTATGAGCTTACAAGAAAAATCAGATCCAGTGCCTTAGCAGTTGGGTTGTGAAGTTGAGCTCAAATACATTTTGCTAAAGACAATATGTTGACATGTACACTACTCAACTTAAAAAGAAAACAAACACACATGCTCTAGAAGGATCTTATTTATCTACAATCCTAATCTAACTAATTTTTACAATGTACTAGGTTAAAAAAAACTTTCATCAGAGCCATTCAAGTAACTTCCTAACTAAAAACTTATTTACTCTATCACTGATCAACAAGGGACAATAAAACTGTGAAAGAAAATTAATTACATTCTTCATATTACCTCCCAATGATGAAGGTAAGATAAATCTTGGAGGCTTTAATACATTGAGGAAATGAAACTCCATGTATTCCACTACAAGGTCATAAAATAGGTGATAAAACCTACTCTGCTGGCAACAGAAAGCCCGCTCTGCTTCATAACTGCTCACATATGGTTGAAAGTTTGTGGTAAGCACAAGTGAGTGAAAGGTTGATGCAGGCTGCTTATCCACTTTTCTTTTTCCTTCTTTGATAACATCTGCTAGCTGATGGAAAGAAATTTCCTCATGTATATCAATGGATGGCTCTTTTTCTCTATCATGTTTCTCTTGGTAAAATATTTCACTTTGATTAGAAGGTTGGATGCTAATGATTTTTGCTTCTAAGACAAAAAACACCTTGTTGGCCCTCGACCAAGTTTTGGAGAACCTTGGTCGTGTTTGACCATTTTTGAGACTTCGACAGGCTAGTCGAAGATGGAGTGCCCAGGTGAAGCAGAGATCGCAGGATATCGCCCCATTTTTGTAGGATTTTTGGGTTTAGGGATTATGTAACAGGTATGGTATGTCGGCCCACGGGATTACCCATGCTTAGGTGTTTGTTGTAAAGTATAAATAAGTATTTAGGAGATGTAAGAAGAGGCCAATGTGCTAAGTGCAAATGGTTGTGAATGCTTTATGCATATTGTGTGTTAAGAATTGCAGATTTAAGTGCAAGTGATTGTAAGAATATTAGAGCATAGACTATGTAAGGCTTTGTGTTGTGACCTAACTCGGGGAAGTGGGATCTGGAGAGATGCATGCATATATCCTATCCTATGCGAAGTAGGTTTTGAGGCTCTGTGCATGTAAGAAGATTGAAAGAATATAATAAAGAAGACGAAGAGTTGGTGGACTTAGCCCCACGCTGGGGGTGAAATACGTATATCCTTTGTTGTGATTGTTTTGTGTTCTTGATGTGATTTATGCTTAGTGTTGAATATTTATGTATGTTAGATGCATTTGATGTAGAATCCTAGTGCTTAATAACGTGAATGAATGATAGATATATTTGATGCTATGTGATAAATGGTTAGATATGCTTGGATCTTGTTGAATACTGTGTTGATCTGTAATTAGGGTTTTTACCTGCGATGTGAATAAGGGTCAAAGACTAAGGAAAGTTAATTGTTAAGTTCTCTGTTAGGTATTATGATCACAGATCTGTGACCCAGCTAGGTTGTAGACACTTGAGTCCGACAACCTCCCCTGCCTCTACCTTGGGTGAGACTTCATATTCTTCGTAAGTGTTGCCGAAAGGGATGGTATTTAGGTTTTTTTTTATGCATTGTTGAAGAGTTGAACCCCAGGTCTACCCCTATGCCAACAAATGGTTCAATTGTTGGGACTTCAAACTGTGATTGTTGGGAACTAAAGAAATTAGAAAGATCAGTGTGGAGATCTATTGCTCTAGTGCGCAATACTCTACTTGACTTATGAAGCTATGTGCTAAGAAGAATCCCGATTTGAAGAAAGAGGTAAGATCCTAAAGCTTTGTGCTCTGATGAAGGTAATATAACTTGAAATTTTTTTCTTCGAAAGTATGAATCTAGGTATGTTTGATAGATTTTGTCCTAGTCTAAAAACTAGGGAATAACTCGAAGAAAGAAGATATGATATGAATATATCTGATAGAAATAGTGAAAGATATGTTATTCCTATGCATAGAAATAATTTTTGGACTAACAATTGGATGCAGGACCCTAGAAATAATTTTTTTCAGGTCCATCACTATGATCCCATTGCGTAGTAGAGGAAAGGTTGGGGGTCGTTTAAGAGAAAGAGAGGATTGAAATTATGTTATAATTGTAGAAGACCAAGACATATTGCTAAGGAATTCCCTGGTAGAGGTCCTATTTTCCTTTGTTGTAAAGCTACTAGACATGAAGTTTTAGATTGACCTAGAATGATTTCTAAAGTTGAGAAGATGAACATGAAACAAGAAAACCATGAGGAAGGTCAAGAGACTAATAATATGCCAAAGAACTAGAAACAATCTGAGGCTATATTATTGCAGATGAAAGAAACATTTAATGCTCATAGAGATATCAATTTATCATAGATCTTAAAAGAGAAAGAGTTCATAGAAACAAGAATAGGAGACTTCAACATAGACTGTGTATTGGACACAAAAACACAGGTTAATATCATGACAGAGAGTACTTGGAAAATTTTAGGAAATCCTGCTATGGTTCCTTCATTGGGAGGAATAGGATTATTTAAAGGAAATATGATAACCCTATGTGGAAGACTTACTCATGTTCCTATGAGTGCTCATGGAACATAGACAAAAGAATAATTCAAGTTCATTAACTTTGTTGAGAGCAATGCTCCTTTTTCACTTTTTTTAGGAAAGACTTGGATTGAGAGAGATCAGATCTGAAGGAAAGAAGAAGAGGAAGCTAAAGAACAGAAAAAGAAAGAATTAAGAGATTTCATGGCTATGAGAATAGCGCGCTTAATAGAAGAACAGGAGGACAAGTCAAAGAAACTGAGGGCCAGAGACCTAGCTGTCGAAGTTGAAAGAACGCAAGAAGGATTAAATAACTTATCTATGTAGAAGAGAAGAGAACCTACTACAAAATCAGTAAAAGAAAAAGTATTACCCTCAAACCCTGTGAACATCCCTCAACAGTGCAAAGTTACTATGCTAAGAGAAGATAATAAAAAAAGTGGAAAGAGGAATCCAAAGACACATATCATAGGAAAGAAAGAAAGAAATCTCAATAAGAAGAAAGCAAAGCTAGAAAAATTGCAGGAGGTTTGAGAGAGGACTTCGCAAAAGGATGTCTTGCAAAACTTGAACCTCGTCGGAATACCAGAAAAACACAAACTGAAACTTTTCCATGGAGAATAAATATGACTATTGGAGGCATCCCGACCGTTAGAACGATGCTCCAGAATGGCTAGAAACGCAGTTATTTCTGGAAAGATCACCATTGGACTATTGGTACCGCGCCATAACGGATGGAATTGTATTGATTGAGGCATTCTTGGCCATTGGAGGAGTCTGTTATGACATTATCTATTTAACCTATCGAATGTTTCATTGAGGACACTTTTGCGAATTGTGATTATCCGAGCCCACATAGAACTAATTTATTTCGTGCAATGCTTATTGAGACCTCGCCACCCATTCTCCTTACCTTGCGCGTTTGTCCACCTATCCGAGATATTTGATCTCGAGTGTGTATGTTGGGCGACCTTAAAGTAGTAGAGAAGTATATCGAGGAGATACTAATAGACCTTATGGATAATAATTTCATGTCTGTAGCAACATAGGCCTCATCAACGAGAGGATTAGAAGCCTCCCCATCGACTGCATGTCGATTTGGGCCATCCTGAACTGTGATAGATAAATATAGCAGGCATCGCAACGACTTGGTGAAAACAAAGCTCATCCCTTCGGTCGTGCTTGAATATATCCCACCTTTAGCTAGCATGTTTATTCATGACAGTGTCCCGAGGGACTTCAACTATACACTGATCACTGTGTACCTCCTGAAGGGGATACGTGCATTTGGATTGCAATAGGGACAAATTATGACACTAAATATCAGTGATTTCAACTTTGGAGACTGAAATAATTATGGAATGCTCACCCCACATAAGTATTTGACAAATACAATGGGGAAGAAGTTGAAGATAATTCCCCAGTCGTGGACCATGGACATTGAAAGATCAACAATCCTTAATGTAATGAATATACCACACTTCGACAGACATCAGGAGGTTAATGCGTGCATTAAACTACTCCTATCGTTCTACCATGGTGGTTACCTATGGTTGGATAGGTGCATCACTATAGATCTGGTGTTGATCCACCAGATCATTGGATTGAGCATGCAAGGAATGAACCGTCAAGACTTTTACCCAAGGAAGGTTGCGTATTGCGCCCTAGCGTAGCAAATAAAGGACACTGACAATGATGTAGAGAAGGGGAAGCAGGGATACAAGGTAACCTCCATCCAAAATGGTGCAGTGCGCCTAGCTTGTCAGTTGATAGCAGGAAAGCTCGTCAGGAAGAATAAAGAAATGCAAGTCATAGGGTTTGTCGTCAACCTCGTAGGAAAATGCATTGAAGGAATGAAAATGAACTGGGTGAGCTACCTCATAAACCAATTGGAGAAAGATTTTCATGAAGCATAAGACCAGGGCTATGAGTTTCACTTCAACTGGTTGTTGATTCTCGTTGCCTTCATCGCTTGGGAGATGTCGGAGGGAGAAACCTTCCTTGAAGTTGAGTCGTCTAAACCACTTTCTGGGAGGTTCACTACCCTTCAGTATTCGAGCGACATGGATAAGAAATGATGGTCTAATGCGGTGTTCCACACCTACTACTTGCAACTGAAGAGGGCCATTGAATCCTTCCCTCGCATGATGTTGAATACACTTCATAATTTCAGGCCAATAGTGAAGTTTCGCACAGACAAGAACTTCATTTACATCACTACATGTGGAGACAAACATAAGGAAGATCTCCATTCCTATTACAAACTCACCGAGGAAGATATGGAGGAAATAACCAAGGAATGGCTTGCGTAATTCCTTGTACCATCCAAACAAACAGAACTCTCTGACCCTGACCTCATAGGAAGTCCTATGGTCACTCAAGAAGAGTATGATGGACCTAGAAGCAATAAGAGGAAGAATAAGGAATAAGTACAGGAAATTCACAATGCATCAGAGGAGACTACACCAGATTCACTTGAACCGGGAGGAGGTGACGAAGTAGAAAAAGAAGAGGATGAAGGGAAATAAAAAAAGTAGGAATAGGCTGAAGTAAAATGGCCCAAAAACCCCCTTACAAAGACGGAGACATCCAAGAAAAGAAAGTTTTCTCCAAAGAAAACCTCAGCGTGGAAGAAGTCACACGCCAACAAACCCCACTTACAGACTATACTTATGGTGGACGATATTGACCTCATCATCGCAGTTGTATTAGATACTTCCAAAGACATCTTGTAGTGAAGTGAATCCAAACAAGAGACAATGTACGACCGGATCGAGGAAGAGCTCAAAGGGGTACAATAGTTTCTTTATTCAAGCCACGTAGTGTCTACTATGCCATTGTCATCAGGAGGCATAGAAGTAGGAGATGAACCTACCCAGCTACGTAAAATAACAGATGTGATAGAGGCTTGCCTTCGTCAGGTCCAGGAAGAAAAAGAGTAGGCCACAGAGGCATTAAAGCAAGAAAAGGAGGAATCCCTAGAGAAACATTAGGTTGCACAACAAGAAAAAGATGACCTCCAAGTGAAGTTTGCAGAGGATAGAGAGCATATCTGGAAATAAAAAGAATAACTTCTCATGGAGAATATTGGAGTTAAATAAGAAGTCACTATAGCACTTTGCTCTGTGTTGGGCCTGGCACATATGGAAGAAGAAACAATTGAGATCCAAGTAGAAAATCTCACTAAAGCCATTCAACAGCTCCAAGAAAGAGTAGTAGAATTGGAATTGCAAGTAGTATGACCACTTCGCAGGAAGTGTGAGATATAAGGGAAGAAATTGCCTGAAGTGCAGTCAAAAGAATCAAGGCATTGGCCTTACAATGAAAGAAACTCAACAATCAAAGTGCATAGACCTATGAGTGCCTTACAGAGGACCCATAACTAAGGACAATGGAGTCATAGCTCTAGGAAGAAAAGAAACAAGAAGCAATAGTACAAGCACCGTTGAAGCTACTATCAACAGTTGAGAAGATGAAAAGGTCACAAGAACAATGCGCAGTTCAGAAGTAGGTCCATGCCATCCATAGTAAAGTCATGGAAGTGACCTAGAGACTTTAGCTAGTACAAGACGAAGCTTGTACACTCTTTGAGGAGATCGAAGGACAAGGTGCAAAGCTAGAACAAGTGGTCACCACAATAGAACAATGCTTGGAAGGACTTGTCACTGAGAAAATCATTTAGGAGTTCATCGAGTAGGACGCCCTAGCCAAAGAGGAAGTTGAGGCAACCCGATCCAATATCAATACCTTCGAAGCAAAGTTTCCCATATCAGAGTGACTCAAGACGAGACATAGGTGAGTGTTGGGGGCTTGTTTTCCCTCGACCAATTTTTGAAGAACCTTGGTCATGTTTGACCATTTTTGGGACTTCGATAGGCTGGTCAAAGATAAAGTGCCCAGGTAAAGTGGAGATCGCTGGATCTCGTCCCCATTTTATGTGTTTTTTGGGTTTAGGTCTTATGTAATGGGTATGGGAAGTCATCCCATGGGTTTACCCATTCTTAGGCCTCTTTTGTAATGTATAAATAAGTAGCTAGGCAATGTAAGAAGAGGCTAATGTGCTAAGCACAAATAGTTGTGAATTCTTTGTGCATATTGTGTGCTAAGACTTGCAGAGCTAAGTGTAGGTGATTGTAAGACGCTTAGTGTGCAAACTATGTAAGGCTTTGTGTTGTGACCTAACTTGAGGAAGGAGGATTTGGAAAGATGTGTGCAGATCTCTTGTCCTATGTAGAGTAGGTTTGAGGTTTTGTGCATGTAAGAAGATTGAAAGAAGATAATAAAGAAGATGAAGAGTTGGTGGACATAGCCCCATGCTAGGGGTGAACCACATATGTCATGTGTTTTGATTGTTTTGTGTTCTTGATGTGATTTATACTTAGTGTTGAATCTTTATGAATGTTATATGCATTTGATGTAGTATCTTAATGCTTAATAATGTCAATGAATGATAGATATATTTTATGCTATGTGATAAATGGTTAGATATGCTTGGATCTTGTTGAATACTATGTTGATCTGTAATTAGGGTTTTTACCAGCAATGTGAATAAGGGTCAAAGACTAATGAACATTAATTGCTAAGTGCTCTGTTAAGTATTGTGATCACAAATTTGTGTCCCAACTAGGTTGTAGACACTTGAGTCCTACAACCTCCCCTGCCTCTACCTCCAGTGAGATTTCATCTACTTTGCAGGTGTTGTCGAAAGGGACAATAGTTAGGGTTTTTGTAACGATCCCCCCCGACCAACCTGAGGTTGGGGTACACCACTCCAAAGAAACCACTCATGCTATGATTCCAGTCGGTAACATTCCCAGCCATCAGGCTGGGCCATGCTACTCTAGGGAACACTTTCATTCCCATACTACAAAACATACAGTAGAATACCTAGTAGTCAACTAAGCAATGCCACCTAAATTTACTCTTTAGACTGCATGCAACTAAAACATATAAATATGACACACTCGCAGAATGTTTACATCTAAACATAAACAAACAATTACTTTTAGTAACATACGACTTTTATATTAAAATAATAGTAATTATCGTTATGAATCATTTACAGGAAATTACCCACAAGCACACAAGCAATCATAGTAACATATATGATAAAATTGTAACATAGGCATGTAAATAACAAAACAACATATCCATATATCATACAATTGGTACTTATCTTAGAAATACTATCACCAACTGCTTATATACCATCCACGAACCTCCCAGCCATAGATTACACTGTTCATCACTCTCAACAGTGAATCATTCCTGAGTTGGGACTAAACTCAACCCAGGGTAAAGGGATTCCTATCCAGGCTAAGGCTCATGGACAACATGAAAGACTTCGTCTCAGGTGCTCACTCAACTAACAACCTATAGCCTCTCATTCTCCACATGCTTGTTCCACCCAAGGAAGTGTGCATGTTTTCTGCTCAAAAGTCCCTCGATTTCCCCACTTCCCTTCTAGGGCTTCAACAATAGGCCAAACCGAAAGTCTCAGAGTGTTGTAGCTGCAGTTTAGCACCTATGAAAATCAATCCCCAACAATTCTCTCGCTCAGAGAACTTCTCATGGGCCTGACAACCCACTTCTTCAATCCCGCTCCAAGCTAACCGGGTACACCAACCAAAAAGGATGGGGAAATAGGCTTCGGAAAGGTGAAAATGGTTGTCTCAAGGATAACGGAATGTATGAGTGAAATGGTCATGGATTCATTGACTGGATAACTGAGTGTGTTTTGGAATCACTGTGAACTCTTTGTCAAAAACAATGATGGTCAGCCTGATGGTCCCCCTTTTTCCTGTTCGTAACGTATCTGTGAGAAACAATCCCCCATGATATGAATGCATGTCCCCAACTTGACACTTGTCATATCAGAAGTTACTTTTTTCCACTTGTCCCCAACTTTAGAACTTAGGATAAACTAATTATCCATACTTTATGTTTTAGGAAATATTAATATAATATTCCCTTCACTTTTGGCCCTCCCTTTTCCTAACTGTTGAAGTTTAGTCCCACATCTCTTTTATCGTGGTCGGTCTGCATGCAGTGATGTATTTTATATTAATCATGAGTCATGTACAAAGTAGGTTCTCTAGCCTTTAACATCTAGGCATGCTGGCCTAATTCCAAGACATAAGCATTCTGGCTTATAATACTGGCTCACCAGCCTATAATGCATATTATATACATAAAGGTTCGCTGACCTTAATATTGCACACACTTGTTTACTGTGCATTGTATCCTCTGTCTTTAAGGTTGCACACACCTTAGTTACTACGCGCGGTATTCAGAAATGTGCACATTACATTCCTTTACTGCGCAGTATATGCGCGCACCATGCCATGAAAGGTATATTACAAAAATGATGTCTAAATAGCTCACTAGCTTAAATATACTTGGATCATATTTACATTTGGGTTTGGCCGAGGGATATTACAATCCCCTCCCCTTATTTATGCACTGTCCTCAGTGCATCATGTACCCATATTCAACAAAATTCTCAAAATTCTTAAAAAATATGAGGGTATTCTGCCCGCATTGCATCCTCATGCTCCCAAGTAGTGTCTTCAGGTTCGTACCAGGTCCATTGGACCTTTACAATCCCTATGGATAGATTCCAAAGTTGTTTGATTTTTCGATCTAGGATGCTCACCAGATGCACTTGGAAAGAGCCTTCTTGCTCCACCTGAATAACATTCCAATCAATAACATGATTAGCATCGGGTATATATTTCATTAGCAATGATACATGGAAGACATTATGAACAAAAATAGATGTAGGTAATGCAATCATATAAGCAACTGGACCAATCCTCTCTAGGATTTCAAATTGTCCACAAAATCTGGTTGCTAACTTGGCATAGCTTCCCAGCTTCAGGGATCTCCTGTTAGCTTTCACTTTCAGGAAAACATGATCACCCACTTTGAATTCTCTGTGGATTTTTTTTTTATCAGCATAACATTTCTGTCTGTCTTGGGTAGTTTTCAAAATCTTCTTAATTTTTAACATTTGTTCCTCCTCCTTGAGAAACTCTAGCCCGACTACTATTCTATTAGCTGGGTTATCCCATCTTACTGGAGTATTGCACCTTCTGTCATAAAGTGCTTCAAATGGGCTCATCTTCATTGATGCCTGATACCCATTATTGTAAGCGAATTCTACCAAGTGTAGGTAGTATTCACATTTCGATGGTTTGTCCATCACATACATTCTCAACATATTCTCAACATATCCTCTATCACTTTGAATTCTCTGTGGATTCTATTTTTATTAGCATAACTTTTCTGTCTGTCCTTGGTAGCTTTCAAATTCTACTTAATTTTTAACATTTGGTCCTCCATCTCCTTGAGAAATTATGGATTGACTAATGTTCTATCAGTAGGATTATCCCAACTTACTGGAGTATTGCACCTTCTACTGTAAAGTGCTTCAAATGGGCTCATTTTCAATGATGCCTAATACCCATTGTTATAAGTGAATTCTACTAAATGTAGGTAGTCTTCCCATTTTGATGGTTTATCCATCACATACATTCTCAACATATCTTATATCACTCTATTCGCCCTCTCTTTCTGTCCATCAGTCTCAAGATGGTAAGTTGTACTAAATTTCATATTCGTTCTAAATCCTTTGAACAATCCTTTCTAGAAATTCGAGGTGAATTTTGGGTCTCTATCAGACACAATCATTTTAGGAATTCTGTGCAATCGTGACACTTCCTTCATGAAAATATCAACAACATCTTCTTCTTTGTGAGTAGTTTTTAGTGGAATAAAATGGGCAGCTTTTGTAAGCTTGTCCACCACCACCATAATCGAGTCATGTAGCTTGACTCTTCTGGGAAATATCGTAATAATATCGTAATAATTTCTCTCTTCATACCTGGCCATAATTATTGTCTCTTGACCGCTGCTATGGTTTTCTGATATCCAGTGTGCCCTACATAAGGAGCATTATGCATCTCATGCAAAATTATACGTTTCAAGTCCTGGACATTTGGTAAAAAAAAATTGTTCTTTTGCAGCAGTATTCCATCTACTCCCAACTTATAAATATGCATCTTTCGAAGTATCTTACCCTGTTGTAGAATTGCTACCAATTCTCTGTACTGCAAATCTATATTTGCAACCTTCAGAATTTTTCTTTTAACATCAGTCTGATACATGCTGATGGTTGTAGCATGTAGTTCATGCACCCTCCTCCTGAGTGCATCGACCACTTTATTTTCTTTCCCTTTGATATGCTTTATATCAAAGTTATATTCTCTTAGAAATTCTAACCATCTGCTTTGCCTAGCATTTAGATTTGGCTGATCAAATAAATATTTCAAACCATTGTGGTTTGTTCTTAGCTAAAACCTTTTTCCCATGAGGTAGTGTCTCCATTTCCTCAGGGCGTGCACTATGGCTTCCAACTCCAAATCATGAGTGGCATAGTTTCTTTCTTTCTCTTTCAACTTCCTCGATTCATAACGTATCATGAATCCATTTTAACAGAGGACTCCACCCAGTCCTTCATTACATGCATCTGTGCATACAATGAAATCTTCATTTGGGTCGACAATCCTTAGTATAGGAGCACTTGTCAATAATTGTTTCAAATGTTGGAAACTCCTTTCATAGTCTGATGTCCATTGAAACTTCATACCCTTTCTTTGCAAGGAAGTGATTGGGTGTGTTATCTTCGAGAATCCTCCAATGAATCTCCTGTAGTAACCTGCAAGTCCCATGAAATATCTAACCTCTGTCACATTCTTTAGTGCTGACCATTCTCTAATGGCTTCTACCTTCTCAGGGCCCACTGCTATCCCATATTTTGAGATGATATGCCCCAAATAATGAATTTGTTTATGATAAAATGAGCACTTTCTCAATTTGACATACAACTGATGCTCCCTTAATACTTGCAACATCATCCTCAAATGATGTTCATGATCTTCTTTTGTCTTAGATTATATAAGAATGTCATCCAAAAAGACAATGACAAACTTGTCCAAATACTTTTGGAAAACAACATTCATTAAGCACATGAAAATAGCTGGTGCATTTGACAATCCAAATGGTACCACTGTGAACTCATAATGACCATACCTTGTCCTGAAGGCGGTCTTGCTAATATATTCTTCTTTAATTATTACCCGATGGTATCCTGATATGAGATCTATGTTTGAAAATATACTTGCATCCTTCAATTGATCAAAGAGGTTGTTGGAGCTGCCTTTCTCAACTGGTTTAAATATATTTTTTTAAAAGTCAAATGTTGTTTTTCGAGTTCTTTTTTCATGACTTTTACCTACTAAAAATATCAGTAGTCTCGACATGCAAAATGGTGAAGGATGTTATGTTTCATAAGTTACCACTTTTTACCGTTAAACGAAATTTTTTACTTTTTGTACCTCAGAATATCACTCTTCGGGTGTCACAAGTCACAAGATTTGCAAGTCTTGATGTGCAAGGTCGTGAAAAGTTTTAAAAGCTTACCTTAGGTGAAAGATGAGAGTAAAATTATTTAAACCCGAGTAAAGTGTTGTCGGGATTTTTCGTCTCAGCGTTCACTCTCTCCTAAAACATTACCGTCATAACTCCGAAAGACGAAGCCACAAGACTTTTACATAAGTAACCCGGATTAGTGTCAGGGGTGATTAGTTTTGACTGTGGTTAAAATCTCTCAGGATTTCACGACTCGGCATACGTTCCTCCCGTAAGTTATACCTTCGAAACCCTGAGTGGCGAAGTTGCGATATTCCTCAGACATAATTAATTAAAACACTTAGTCTGGCTTACCTTCTGGTTTAAACAAATCACATCATAATGATCTTGAGATTTTTCGACTCGGCTCGCGCTCCTCATGGAAACTATACCCTCGAAACCCCGAGCCGCGAAGTCGCGATATAAATTAAAATATTATTAATTAAAAACTTAATCTTGGTTACGTCCTTACTTAACTAAATCTAATCATCGCAATCTCGGGTTTTTGAGGCTCAAAAGGTTAGAATGAAAATTCCCGATACGACAAACATCGAAAGGTTGATTAAAGTTTAAGTAAGCTTAATCAAAAAATATAAGCCAGCTTAATCAGTGTTCAATACAAATAATAATATGCACAATCTATGAGGTATTTTTAAATTTTCCTTGCGCCAACTTGTGTCACGAACCGTCGAAATTTATGGAATTAATTGGAAATGAGGCAAAACAACAAGTAAGGATAGGGTCTTTATTGCTAAATCTACCTCTAAAAATGATTTGACCGTTTTATTCATAATGACACTCGGATTTTAAATGACCGAAGATATAGATCTTTTCCTTTTTGTTCTATTCATAAAGCTCATTTCTATCCTGCATAGATAAGTTTTTCTTAGCAAACTGATCTTTGTATGTATACAAAATTTTATTACAGGAGAGATAAGTCACAATCTTTTGTCATGGCCCCGCGAAAAGCATCCAAGACAAATGATGAAATTTCGGGACAAGGCTCTGATAATGTTTTGGATACTTCACCTCGAAGCGTTGATTTCGTTCGAACCTGGTCATACATATCAGAGGTTTTGCAATCAGAGTTGGTGAACTGTTTGGACGATTCTAGTGACAATGAGAAAGACGACATGACTACCAAATACAATATCATTGTCCAGGCAAAGATGCACAAAGTAGCGACCAAGCCACGTCTTTTGCCTTACTATGACATGATCCGATGGGCACTAGATCATGTAGATATTCCTACCAAAACCATCATCAGCGAGAAGAAGGTCATTGTTGGGACCTTTAGACCAGAAAACTTACAGGCGATGTACAAGTTACCACCCACGTCGAACTTCACATATAATGCAGAGTTTCTAGAGGATTTTAAACAGAAGGAATGCAAGCAATACGAGAAAACCTTATCTGATTTGATCAAAGATTAGGTCTCACACCCAGTGAAGTTCAGGGTAGATAGAAATGGAGTTTATTCCATATCTTCTTTGGAACCACAGTTCAAATACATAGCGATGATGACCTGTAGATTGTACGGGAGGGAAGACACCATGCATTGTTTCCTCCCATGGGTGCCTCTGATGCATACAGTAGCAGAAGGTTTTTCTTTCGACTGGGCCAAAATGTTGTCAGATAGTATGAACAGTCGGATTAAGGAATATCGGATGCAGAGGGAAAGTGGGAGAGCCGCCTCATTTTTTATGTCTGCATACATCATGGACGCCATGTGTTCCATGACACATTTTCCCTTGATGAGTTGGAGCTGGGCTCCATAGGAGACCGAGCCTATCCATGTATATCATTCTAAGCTTTGGGAGGATAAGTACTTGGATTTTATATATGAAATATTCAATTGGGTAATGGTACTGATGCATGTCACCATATTTGGTAATCCACCACCCCTGATCTCAGATAGCATTGTAACTAATTTGAGCAAGGTGGCTAACTGGTACGTGGAGGAAGAGTTTTCATACATCAGGGTTTTCGACGCTTCTGTCCCTCCACATGCTCTACCATTATTTATACCTAATAAGTTGTCTTTTCATGAGATCGCCATGCAAACCGTGATCGGTGGGATAAGTAAAGAGCTGAAGTGGTTTTCAAAGAAGGTATGGCCACCTTTCCCCATTCATCTAAACACCTATTCTTTATTATATTTTGGGCATGCAAAGGCCGAGGCAGTAACCTTAGAAGATATAAAATTATTCCATATTGAATTCAAGAAACACGACCCACACAAGGTCGTGAGTAATCACTTGGCTAGATGTGGCCTTAAAAGGTTCGAGCACGAGAATTCGCCTCATGATGATATTTCCAAGGCACGAGATCGTATGCCAAGGTTTTGGCTCGAATACAAGCCCTGTTGCCTAAAGAGAGGGCTGATGTTTTCAAATTACAAGAACATAGGTGGCGCTACCTTCCCCCAGTATTATGGGGCAAGAATCCAACGACTGTAGAAGTGCAGAAAAAAAAAGCCGAAGGCTCGAAAGATTCAGCACTCGGCCAAGAAGGACAATAAAATAAAGAAGAGAAAATTGGGGGCCTAAAATCGGAAGCTGAGGCTTCCAATCCTCCAAGCGAGCCAACTTCAATCATTATCCCAGGGAAATCATCTAAACAGGCTAGTAATCCCATTGTTTCTGTTACTCCCCTGCTGTCAATAAAGGGAATACCAGACGCAGGTTGGATTTTTGGTGAAGAATTAAAACCCATATCAGTGGAAGAGCTACCTTCGAATGAATTCTTCTTCGATAAAAGGAGAAAGGCTATCGTGAGACAAGAACTCTACCAAGAGGTGGGTACTGTATCCAAGAAATTTAAAATTATAACCTGCAAGATACCAGATATATAAAATATGCAGAACAGAAACGAAATGCTAGAAATAACAGAATAACAGTGAAATATCCAGCATAATCTTCACAATACACAGAAATGATATACGAAATAGCAACAGAAATAGCACTTGAACA
>ML780924.1:502332-519195 GCA_009831015.1 Picea engelmannii
GATCCTTCTAGAAGCGGAAGCTTCTATTAGGTCTTCTTACATCCGCCTTATTCTATTTTATTGAAAGGTCTTATTAATATTGACCTTTATTACATCCGAATACATTAATCTACCTATGTGCGGGTTAGGACCTTAACATAACCAATGGAAGAACCATGAAAAAAGAAGAATTTGCAACGCAAATAGCAGGAACATTGGGTGCTTTCACTACGACAAACCAATATTCAGTCGGGACCCTAAAAGATCAGCTGAAGAAAAAAAATTATATAATCAAGACATTAGAGGCTAAACTAGCTACAACAGAGGCTGCTGCCAAAGATCAGGTGAATGCAACTTTGGAGCAAGCTAGAATAGATGATCAAAATGAAATCGAATGGCTCAAATCTGATCTCGAACAGACACAGTTGATGGTTCAAACAAGTCAGATACAGGTATCCCAACAAGGACAATTCATAGAGCAGCTTTGGGCTAAATTAGAGTTAGCCGAAAGCCAGGTAATCGATATCAGGATATTTTAATCCCAAGCAATAGAAATCAGAAAAAGGTTATCGGTGGTGCAACAAGTTCTTCTTTTTAAAGTGGAAATGATTCAAAGTAGCTACCAACTCATTGACCAGATATTGGAGAACCTCTCTCTTAGAGAAAGCGAAGTCGGAGCGGCTCATGTTGCGTTCCAGGAGGCTATTATCGCCATGACGAGAAAGGAAATAAATAGTAGTTCCAATTTTCCCATCTCAGAGAAGACCAGGGGAAATATATTGTTGAAAGAATGGGAGTGAAATATATTTGAAGGAAGACAACAAGCTAAGGAGATAAGAAAATCTTGTGACGAAAATTTCGGTTTGTTAAATGGGATGTGGTTGGGTTCTGATGGTGAAAGTAGCATTGAGATACTGGGTCAGATCAATACAGCCAAATATTTGCTAAATATCAAGGAAAATGAAGAAATAGAATTAGCCAAAATTTCACAAATAACCCAGACAAACATAGTTCAAAAAGATAAATGGCTAATTAAACCAAGTATATTATTATGTTCTATCAGCGCCAAAGACCAGCAAGTGGAAGGAAAGTTGCCATGATTGGTGAAAGATTGTTATGTTTTTTAGGCCAATAACCCAGCAAAACCTTCTAAGATGATATCACAGTTGGTGGAGAAGTGTGTTATTTGCACGGAGCAAGTGAAAAGACAGGTTTCTGATACCCAATGAGGATAGAGATAAAGAAACAAAATGTTTTAACTCCTTTGATTGTAACTGAAAACCTCTGGAACAATTGAGATTCCAGCATGTAAAAATCTGTATAAATATACATTTTGTAGAAAGAAAATAGGGGTTGGAGCTTTTTGGTCGATTATAATAGAGGCTATCTTCTTTTTGAGAATTAATACAAAGCAATCCAGAGAATCCTAATTCCGTCAAGATTGTGTTACAATTTTTTTCTCTTTCTTATTCATATTCAATTTTATTTTGCTTATATACATCCGATGAATGTTGCACTGCAATTTAGTAAAACTTCTACTGTAGTGGTTAAAATTTTATTCAGCTATATCATTTAATAGTTTTTTCTCTGTATCGGCTAACAGTAGACACAAGACCTGTGAACCTTTAAGTTGTCATATTTTACGCTTCGTCAGATTCCTTCTTAGTCTATTTTCTTCCTCTGTTTAAGGAGTGAGATTCTCCCTTGAAAGGATCCTTACTTTGTAAACAACTAAATGTTTTTCTCATATTTCACACACTATTTATTCCAAATATAACACAGTTACAGAAAAGGGCCTTTGGTTTTCATTTTGTCCTTGACATTAATTTCAAAGTTCTCTTTATAAGATCAAATTGATACAGCATAAAAACTTTCAGTTTTCCTTTAAATTTTTTTGTTCCTCTATGACTGTCCCTGTTGTAAGGAAACCTAATATCGAACCTGGTTTATTGGATCAAACACATATCACTTTAAATCTCTTTGATACTATACTTAAAAAAACCACCACTCAGGTAGAACTTGAAAGTTCATGGGATGCAATCGAACAGAATATAAACATCCAGGAACAGTTGGAAGCCAGACAACGACAATCTAGAAATCAACCCTAGCTTCCTTTCTCGAAGGTATACTCTCCTCCCTATTTACACCTTACTAACTTTCAGATGCCTAGACACTGTACTTTTAAAGCCTTAAGTATAGACTCTGGAACAACATCTTTTTGGCATCGTTGCTGGGGAAGAAGTTACGAAACCTTTTCCCTTGGAAGAATGACATATATTTTCAAGTTTCACCCTTTGATAGTGAACAAAGAGTGGGCACTTTCTAAATGATTTTACTATATTTCACTTGGAAACTCTACGTATAAGTAAGTTGGCATCTGGTCGAAGGAATACCAGACAAAACCCAGAGAGCATGCAGACCACGCCTATTTCAGATCCCAAAAAAATAATGAAAGCTAGAGGTTCTCTTAAGCTGACTACTATAGTCTATCAACTTAAGCACCCGCATCCCAAGACCAATAGTTCTTGTGAACCTTCAAATTCACATAGTACCCCTCCCGAGACCACTAATTCATTTTTAGCTAGTTCTATGGTTAAAAGTGAAATCCTTTCGAAAACCTCTATCGGACACAAAGGTAAAAACTCTGTAGTAAATTTATCAGCGGTTGATATCCCGTTGACTCTTATTTTAGAATTCTTGACCTCACCAAGTCTCGAAAAGTATACTATATATTCAAATCTTACACCTGCGGGATCCCCTGATTACTTCTCCTACAAATCTGAGGAGCCAAGTCCTCACATCTTTGTTCACCCTTCTTCACTTTTCTCATCCCTCAAAGAAGCATGAAATCTGCTTTTAGTCTTTCATAACCCTTTATATAATGCACCCTTTCCTCGTCAGGTAGTACCAATGGAGGATGCCGAAGGAGGAGCAGGGGGCCAGGTGCCTCCCCCACCCCCCAGAGTTTTCACTAAAGTGGCTGCGAGATATGCACCTTTGGTTCTACCCGTACCTCTACATAAACTTTCTGAAAATTATATAAAAAAATTACCAAAGTTTACAGGGGAAGGGGACTTAACTGCGGCCGAACATATAAATTTCTTCGATCAATTCACTGATATTTTAGGTCTGGAACACAAAGACATTTATTCGAGATTGTTTGTTCAAAATTTTGAAGGGCAGGTACGAACCTTGTTTCGAAGCCTACCTGCAGGGTCTATCCTTTCTTATGATTCCTTATAAGATGCCTTTCTTAGACAATGGGGTGAGAGAAAAGACCACTTATATTATCTGACCAAGTTCGGATCTTTAAAGAAAAGGAATTCATAAATAGTTATGGAATTTATCCAAAGATTTAACAAACTGTATAATAAGATCCCAGCCAAAGTTAAACCTTCCCAACCTACAGCCAAAGTAACCTTCACAGGAGATTTCAAACCTGACTTCGACCTTCTCTTAAGAGAAAGGTGGGGGGCTACCTTAACCCGAATGTAGGATTATGCGGTGGAAATCGAATCTAACATGACGACCTCTGGTAAGTTGGAAGCTAGGGTAGAAACAAGAAACAGAGAAACCAGACGTTTTAGGGAACAAGCGGGACCCTCATGATCTAATAGATCCACAGACGACAAAATTGATGATATGGCTAGGGTAATTAAAGAGTTGTCGAATAAGATTTCCAGAATGGAGCTAGATCAATCTAAGAGTGATCCTTTCGTTAAAAGAGAATTCAGAAGAAACCCCAACCCTCAAAATCAACAAAGGCAGATTAAAAATGAAGATTAGAAAATTCAAACCCCGTTAAAAAATGAAAATTTTATAGGAGGGAATGACCTGGAAGATTTTGAGGGACTTGAAGAAGTTGTGACAAATTTGGGCAATGACTACATTCAACCCTATGTAACTAAAGAATATTACGAGAGGTCGTTGAACACACCTCAACCATCAAATGAAGGTGATGATATAAACAAAAATGATTTCACTGTATGTCAAGAAACATCTAATTCCATGACAGTTGGGGTCCAACCGAGGTATAACTTGAGGTCTAAAAACAAACCTATGTTGAATTCTCAACCGAAGAAAATTCTCCCTAGAGGCAAAATATATGTGCCTGCCCCGAAAGAGACTGAAACATCCAACAACAAAATAAAAGAGGTAGACTTGTTGAACCTCAAAACGAAGGAGGTTGAGACCCAATCAAGGGAAATTAAGACAACTAAGACACTCGCACCAGTAAGTAAACTCATGAGTAATAAATCTGCTCAGACAAATAAGTTGGAGAAGAAAGAGCTCGAGGTGTCAAAGGACAAAGTTAGCGATGGTTTTAGTTTTGAAAATGAGATAAATAGGATAAAAATACCGATCTCGCTTGTTGAATTAGCAAAGAATCCTGCATATCGAAAGAAGATAACCAAAGTGATAGGTTGTTCAGATCAAGAAAGTCAATCAGACGTGATAAATTTGGAAGATGATAAGCCCAATATCACTTTCAGTCCACATTTCGAGGGTGCCAGAGACACCGTTGCTCCTTTCTATATCACCCTAAATGTACATGATTGATTTCTACATAACTGCATGCTAGATTCTAGAGCTTCACATAATGTGATGCCCAAAACAATTATGGATAAACTAGGCCTCTAGATCACCCGACCTTATGGAGATCTCTACTCTTTTGATTCGAGAAGAGTTAAGTGCATGGGTATGATAAAATATTTAGTAGTCACCCTTTCATAGGTCCCAGTCAAAAGTGTCCTGATGGACGTAGTTATTGCTGATATCCCCCCAAAGTATGGCTTACTTCTATAAAGGTCATGGGGAGCCAAACTTGGGGGGTCCATCTAGTTGGACATGACTTATGCCACAATTCCTATATTTGGTGGGCAATTTACTCGGTTATACAGAGAAACGAGGTTAGCCTATACAGTGAGTGATCCTCAAAATCCTAAGAATTTTCCTGTTTACATTGCTAATCAAGATCTAGGAAATTGTATTTTGTCTTTTGATGATGGTATAGATAGTTGCACAAAAGAAAATTACATAGCTGAGAAAGAATCTGAAAATATGCATAACACAGGGATCTGGAAAATGTTTTTTGACGGTGCTCTATCAAGTGAAGGAGCAGGTGCAGGAGTACTTTTTGTGGCACCTGAAAATAATTTTTTTGTCCCTTTTTCTTACAGGCTTCAATGGGATATAGATTACAATAACAATGTATGTGAATATGAAGCCTTAGTATTAGGATTGGAAGCTGCCAAGAAGCTGAACATAAAGAACCTGGAAGTATATGGAGACGCTAAGTTGATAGTCAAACAAGTGAATCGACAATACTAGGCCAAACACCCGAGATTGAGAGCGTATAGAAATTGTGCCTGGGATCCAATGAAAAATTTCTTCTCATCTATAAATATCCACTTCATCCCACGCATTGAAAATTTGCAGTCCGATTCGTTGGCCAAGGCGGACTCGACGTTCACTCCCCCCACAACTTTTAAATCAAAGTACCATATAGAGGTAAGGCACATACCATCCATCCCGAACAACATACAACACTGGCAGGTTTTCGAGGATGACGAATAGATCAGGAAATTCCTAGAAGTAGTGGGAAACTTTTCTGAAACTCACATTGATCAAGAGAATCAAAATGATCACACATGGATCATGCAAGAAGGAGAAGACCCTCAGGAGTTCCGAGAAAAAATTTCCAACCATCGCATGTTAGTTTTAAAAAGTAATAAGATTCCAAAGGGACTAATCCCCCTAGAAAGAATTTTCGATCAAAATGACATGCCTTTAAAATCCACTCTCCAACCCCAACTAGAGGAGGTTGAAGATTGCGACGTAGGGACAAAAGAGGAACCTAGGATGGTAAAAATATCAAGGTACCTTCCTCCTGAGGTGAAAAATAAGTATAAATATTTGCTTGCACAATATAAATATTTGTTCGCTTGATCTTACGAAGAGCTTAGGACCTATGACACTACGGTGATCGAACATAAGATACCTCTGAATCCTGGTGTCAAACCCTTTAAGAAAAATCTTAGACAAATCAACCCTATCTTGTTACCCGTAGTCGAAAGAGAAGTTAAGAAGCTTTTAGACGTGAAAATAATAGTACCTTTGAGATACTCGGATTGGATGGAAAACCTGGTCCTGGTTAGAAAAAAGAGTGGGGAGATTAGACTGTGTGTTGATTTCATAAATTTAAATAAATCTTCCCTCAAAGACAACTATCCTTTACCAAAAATGGATCACGTCTTAGAAAAGGTAGTCGGAGAAAATAGGATGTCTATGATCGATGGTTTCTCTGGGTACAATCAAATTGTTGTAAATGAACAAGATAAAGAAAAAACAACCTTCACTACACCATGGGGTACATTCATGTATGATAAAATGCCTTTCGGTCTAATGAATGCAGGTGCCACCTTCCAGCGTGCTATGGATATCACTTTCGTCGACGAAAGAGACAAGTTTGTAGTTATCTATCTTGATGATCTAACCATTTTTTCTAAGTCTGACGAAGATCATTTAATACATCTCAAACAGACTTTCGAAAAATTCCGCAGGTTCGGTCTGTCTTTAAACCCCAAAAAGTCTCACTTTTCCATGCGAGAAGGTAAACTCTTGGGCCATATTATGTCCCGAGACAGAATTAAAATTGATCCCAGCAGGGTTCAAGCTATAGACACAATAAATATTCCTAGAAATGTAAAGGAAATTCAGTCATTCTTAGGAAAGATAAATTTTTTGAGAAGGTTTATCCCAAACTTTGCTGAAATTGTGAAATTAATCACATTTATGTTAAAGAAAAACAGTGAGGTGAAATGGACAGCAGAGGCCAAAGAATGATTTGCATGTATCAAAAGGGTTATAAGTGAGGCACACATACTGGCAAGCCCTGACTCTCTAAAGGATTTTCTCATTTTCTCGTTCACCTCCAAGCATACCATTGCCACGGTACTCCTTCAGAAAAATGAGGAAGGTTTCGAACAACTGATAGCCTTTTTCAGCAAAAGTCTCAGAGATGTGGAACTAAAGTAGGATATAATGGAAAAACAAGCATATGTTATGGTAAAGGCATTAAAGGCTTTTAGAAATTATGTGTTGCATTCCAAGATAATTGCTTATGTACCTACTAGCTCTATAAAGGACATTTTAGTGTAGCCTGACAGTGACAGAAAAAGGGGATGGTGGCTCGCAAAAGTTCAAGAATTTGATTTGGAAATAAAGCCGACAAAACTAGTAAAAGGTCAAGGTTTGGCTAAACTCTTAGTTGAATCTAATTTCAGAGCCCTCGGCATAAATAACATACAGGGATGTGGAGAAGATGAACATATGAGCAAGCTCTATGAACAAACAAGTGAAATCAGAATCGAAGAGAAGTTTACCTCCTCTAACTGGTACAAAAACATAGTATCCTACCTACTGACTTTGAAGTGTCTAAGTGATTTATCTCCATCCAAAGCCAGAACGCTAAAAATGCATGCGGTTAAATACTGTATGTCTGAGGGTAAATTGTTTTGGAAGGACCCACTTGGTTTCTTGTTGGTTTTCTTGGTTGAATCTGAAACAGAGGAGGTCATAAGCGAATTCCACGAATGAGTGTGTGGGGGACATCACACTTGGAGAGCGACAGCTTATAAAATTCTGAGGGCAGGGTATTATTGGCCTAAAATTTTCTCGGATGTAAATGCCAAAGTTAGGGCTTATGACCCTTGCCAACTGTTCGCAGGAAAGCATAAACTCCTAGTGCTACCTTTAGTCCCAGTCAAAATAGAGGCCCCTTTTCAACAGTGGGGACTGGATTCTATAGGCGAAATTAACCCCCATTCTAGCGCTTAACACAAATGGATCCTAACCGCCACAGATTACTTTACTAAATGGGTAGAGGCTATTCCAACCAGGAGGGATACAGATTCAATGGTAATAGATTTTCTAGAAGAAAACATTTTATCTAGATTCGGCTGCCCCCGAATGATAGTAATAGATAATGCCCAGGCTTTTAAATCTATGGCTATGATCAATTTTTTCCAAAAATACAATATTGTACTCGACCATTCTACGACATATTATCCCCAAGGAAATGGATTGGCCGAGTCATCAAAAAAGAGTCTGATCAACATAATTAATAAAGTGTTGAATGAGAAAAAGAGATATTGGCATGTTCGTTTAAAATACGCACTATGGGCGAATCGGATTGGCACGAAAAAATCCATCGGCATTTCTCCTTTCCAGATGGTATACGGGACTGATGTGGTATTACCCATAAACTTGGCACTTCCCGTAATGAAACTATGGCAAGATGAGAAAGAAGAACCAAACCACATCAAAAGGAGAATAAATCAGCTAATCGAAGTACAACAACATTGGGTTGAAGTGGACGAAAGATTGCAAAAATATCAATATGACATGAAAACGTTATTTGACCGTAAGATAAAAGAAAGAGAGTTTCTTCTGGGTGATTTGGTCTTAATATGGGATAATAGGAAGGAAGATTTGGTGAAACACAGTAAATTCGATCATATTTGGTATGGACCATTTAGAGTCACAACATCCGAAGGAAAAAAATTGTTTTTATTAGAAAATCTGAACGGTAAAATCTTCAACACCCCTGTCAATGGGCATTATCTAAAACACTACATGAAATAATTGGTTCCCAAAGGATTTCCAATGTATATACCATTTTGTATGTGCTTTCTATTTCATGATTCCCTTGAGGTAAGTTTCCATTTTTAATTAATTAGGTCATTATAAATAGAGATACACAATTTTCAAATACATTCAACTCTTTTAAGGGACACTCTTTGTGTTTGTAGGATTTTGGCTTGTGACCTAAACGAGCGAAAGGAGAAAATGGAAATTCATATATCAGAGGCTGAATTCGCCGAAAACAGGTGATAGAAAGGTTTTCGGTTGTTTCAAAAGGGTAAGGTAAAGGTATGAACTCTCAAGAATTCTATTCTTTAAGAAAGAAAAGGTCTCGTAAGCATCGTAAGGGTCCCATTAATCTAATGTTTTTTCTTAGTTGTTATTAAAAAGAACAATTGCTTTCTCTGGGTCCTAAGAAGTTAACCTAAAATAAAGATAGGTGATAATTAAGTAAAGCATCTCTGGGAAATGGTTTTCAAAAAATGGTTTTAAATTTTCGACCCCTGCTCCTTGGTGTACAAAAGTTTGTTCGTCACTTTTTCTTCGGTCGTACTTTTACCTTCTTAAAAAGCCAAGTACCTTTTAGGATTTATAGACATAGGGGGAAGAGATTATGTTTTAAATTTGAAAGTTGTAACGTGTATTTTGGGAAGGAAGATGGTATTCATAACTCCTCAGTCTCTTACTAAGCAAGTTATGTGTACATGGATCCTGACTATTCTGGGTTTTTCAACGGTTTCGAAGGATTGAGGCTTGCTCTAAGGAAAACCCCTAGAAATGATTTTTCCCTTTTTTTCCTGTGGGCTAAGGTGTGGTGAAGGTTAAGGGAAGGTTGGTACCAAGAAATCAAAGTAATTTAACAGGCCTCCATTGCAAAATATTATACAAACATCACCCCTCATACAAACTGATTGCCCCCACTTTGTGTTCTAAAAATAAATTTATAAGACAGATGGTGAAAAGAAAGTCATATCTAATTGTACATCTAGTTTGAAGAGATGATGAAAGGAAATTCAAAAATGATTGCCCTCATCTCGGCATTTAAATGCATAAATATATTCTGAAGTGGTGAAAGGAAATTCAGCAAAAAAGGGGCAGATAACTTCACCGGGGTACTGAATAGGCCCGCTGGCATTGAAGCAATATCTGAGATGTTTGCAAGGATGTTATACACGATTTTCACTCTACTCTGGTAATCAACTTTCTCAAGACTGGATCCACATCCTAAGTCCAGACGGGACTCCTCGATTAAAAAACATGTAATAAATTTCGTTGGATGCAAGCCAAAAGTTACAAGATCTGTTGGATTTCCTAGAACTGTTTTGATTTGTCTTAATGTAGACCTAAATTCAGTAAAGAGAAAAATAAAGTTGTGAAAGGGACTGTAGCTGAGTATGAAATATAGTGAGTATTTAAAATCTTTGCAGAAGTGAAAGATAAGATATCTTCTTCCCTCTGTTTATCTTTTCCCTAAAGGAAGTTTAGCAAAAGTGAAGCAAATGACTCCATTTACCCAATACAGGCATGTGGTCTATTGTTCTTCCCGTCTTGCAGGAAGACGTGATCCCTAGTTGGAGCCTATGTTGGATCCGCCTTTTTCAACTGGTTTAAATATATTTTTTAAAAAGTCAAATGTTGGTTTACGAGTTCTTTTTTCGTGACTTTTACCTACTGAAAATCTCAATAGTCTCGACATGCGAAATGGTGAAGGATGTTGTGTTTCATAAGTTACCACTTTTTACCGTTAAATGAATTTTTTTACTTTTTGTACCTCAGAATATCGCTCTTCGGGTGTCACAATTCACAAGATTTGCAAATCCCGATGTGCGAGGTCACGAAAAGTTTTAAAAGCTTACCTCAGGTGAAAGCTGAGAGTAAAATTCTTTAAACCCCAGTCAAGTGTTGTCGGGATTTCACGTCTCGACATTCACTCTCTCCTAAAACATTACCGTCATAACTCCGAAAGAAGAAGCCGCGAGACTTTTACATAAGTAACCCAGATTAGTGTCAGGGGTGATTAGTTTTGACCATGGTTAAAGTCTCTCAAAATTTTGCGACTCGGAATATGTTCCTCCTAGAAGTTATACCTTCGAAACCCCGAGTGGGGAAGTTGCAATATTCCTCAGGCATAATTAATTAAAACACTTAGTCTGGTTTACCTTCTGGTTTAAATAAATCACATCATAATGAGCTCCTCACGAAAACTATACCCTCGAAACCCCGAGCCGCGAAGTCACGATATAAATTAAAACATGATTAATTAAACACTTAATCTTGGTTACGTCCTTTCTTAACTAAATCTAATCATCGCGATCTCAGGTTTTTGAGGCTCGAAAGGTTAGAATGAAAATTCCTGATACGGAGAACACCGAACGGTTGATTAAAGTTTAAGTAAGCTTAATCAAAAAATCTAAGCCAACTTAATCAATGTTTAATACAAATAATAATATGCACAGTCTACGAGGTATTTTTAAATTTTCCTTATGCCAACTTGTGTCATGAACTGTCGAAATTTATGGCATTAATTGGAAATGAGGCGAAATGGCAAGTAAGGATAGGGTATTTATTGCTAAATCTACCTCTAAATATGATTTGACCATTCTGTTCATAATGACACCCGAATTTTAAATGACCGAAGATATAGATCTTTTCCTTTATGCTCTATTCATAAAGCTCATTTCTATCCTACGCAGATAAGTTTTTCTCAACAAACTGATCTCTGTATGTATACACAATTTTATTATAGGAGAGCTAAGTCACAATCTTTTGTCATGGCCTCGTGAAAAGCATCCAAGACAAATACTGAAATTTCGGGACAAGGCTCTGATAATGTTTCAGATACTTCACCTCTAAGCGTTGATTATGTCTGAACCTGGTCATACATCTTAGAGGTTTTGCAATCAGAGTTGGTGAATTGTTCGAACGATTCTAGTGACAACGAGAAAGACGACATGAATACCAAATACAAGATCGTTGTCCAAGCAGAGATGCACAAAGTAGTGGCCAGGACATGTCTTCTGCCTTACTATGACATGATCCGATGGGCGCTAGATCATGTAGATATTCCTACCAGAACCATCATCAGCGAGTAGAAGGTCACTGTTGGGACCTTTAGACCAGAAAACTTACAGGCAATGTACAAGTTACCACCCACGTCAAAATTCACATATAATGCAGAGTTTCTAGAGGATTTTAAACAGAAGGAATGCAAGCAATACGGGAAAAGATTATCTGATTTGATCAAATATTGGGTCTCACACCCAGTGAAGTTTAGGGCAGATAGCAACGAAGTTTATTCCATATCTTCTTTGAAACCATAGTTCAAATACATAGCGATGATGACCTGTAGATTGTATGGGAGGGAAGACACCACACATTTTTTCCTCCCATGGGTGCCTCTGATGCATATGATAGCAGAAGGATTTTCTTTCGACTGGGCCAAACTATTGTCAGATAGTCTGACCAGTTGGATTACAGAATATTGGACTCAGAGGGAAAGCGAGAGAGCCACCTCATTTTTTATGTCTGCATACATCATGGACGCCATGTGTTACATGACACCTTTTCCCTTAATGAGTTGGAGCTGGGCTCCATCGGATACTGAGCGTATCCATGTATATCATTCTAATCTTTGGGAGGATAAGGCCTCAAATTTTATATATGAAATCTTCAATTGGGTAATGGTACCAATGCATGTCACCATCTTCGGTAATCCACCACCCCAGATCTCAGATAGCATTGTGGCCAATTTGAGCAGGGTGGTCGATTGGTACATGGAGGAAGAGTTTTCATACATCGGGATTTTTGGTGCTTCTATCCCTCCACATGCTCTACCATTACTTATACCCGATAAGTTGGTCTGTCATTAGATTTCCATGCAAATCGTGATCGGTGGCATAAGTAAAGAGCTGAAGGGGTTTTTAAAGAGGGTATGGCCACCTTTCTCCATTAATCTAAACACCTATTCTTTATTATATTTCAGGCATGCAAAGGCCGAGGAAGCAGCCTTAGAAGATATAAAATTAGTCCATATTGAATTCAAGAAACACGACCCACACAAGGTCGTGAGTAATCACTTGTCTAGTTGTGGCCTTAAAAGGTTCAAGCATGAGAATTCACCTCATGATGATATTTTTCGAGGCGCAAGATTGTATGTCAAGGTTTTGGCTTGGATACAAGCCTTGCCCCCAAAAAGAGGGCCGATGTTTTCAAATTCAAAGAACATAGGCAGAGCTGCCTTCCCCCAGTATTACGGGGCGAGAATCCAATGAGTGTAGAAGTGCAGAAAACAAAAGCCGAAGGCTCCAAAGATTCAACACTGGACCAAGAAGGACAACAGGATAAAGAAGAGAAAACTGGGGGCAAAAAACTGGAAGCCGAGGCTTCTGATCCTCGAAGCGAGCCAACTTCAGTCATTACTCCAGGGAAATCATCTAAACAGGTTAGTAATCCCATTATTTCAGTTACTCCCCTGCAGTCGAGAAAGGGAATACCAGACGCAGGTTGGATTTTTGGTGAAGAATTAACACCCATATCAGTGGAAGAGCTACCTCCGAATGAATTCTTCTTCGATGAAAGGAGAAAGGCTATCGTGACATAAGAACTCTACCAAGAGGCGGAAACTGTATCCAAGAAATTTAAAATTATAACCGATAGAAGAACCATGAAAAAAGAATAAATTGCAATGAAAATAGCAATAACATTGGGTGCTTTCACTACGAAAAACCAATATTCAGTTGGGACCCTAAAAGATCAACTGAACCAAAAAAATCGTCTAATCAAGACATTAGAGGCTAAACTAGCTACAACAGATGATCAGGCGAATGCAACTTTGGAGCAAGCTAGAATAGATGATTTAAATGAAATTGAACGGCTCAAAGCTGATCTCGAACAGACACAGTTGATGGTTCAAACAAGTCAGATACATGTATCCTAGCAAGGAGAATTCATAGAGCAGCTTCGGGCTAAATTAGAGTTAGTCAAAAGCCAGGTAATCGATATCGGGATATTTCATCCCAAGCAATAGAAATCATAAAAAGTTTATTGGCGGCGCAGCAAGGTCTGCTTGTTAAAGTGGAAACGATTCAAAGTAGCTGCCAACTCATTGACCAGATATTGGAGAACCTCTCTCTTAGAGAAAGGGAAGTTGGAGTGGCTCGGGTTGCATTCCAAGAGACTATTATAGCCACAATGAGAAAGGAAATAAACAATAGTTCCAGTTTTCCCATCTGACAGCAGACTAGGGGCAATATCTTGTTGAAAGAATGGGAGCGAAATATATCTAAAGGAAGACAACAAGCTAAGGGGATAAGAAAATATTGTTAAGAAACTTTTGGTTTGTTAAATGGGATGTGGTTGGGTTCTGATGGTGAAATTAGCATTGAGATACTGGGTCAGATCAATACAGCCAAATATCTGCTAAATATCAAGGAAAATGAAGAAAGAGAATTAGTCAAAATTTCACAAATAACCCAGGCAGACATAGTTCAAATAGATAAATGGCTAATTAAACCAAGTATATTATTATGTTCTATCAGTGCCAAAGACCAGCAGGTGGAAGGAAATTTTCCACGATTGGTGAAAGATTGTTATGTTTTTGAGGCCAATAACTAAGCAGAACCTTCTAAGTTGATATCACAGTTGGTGGAGAAGTGTGTTATTTGCACATAGCAAGCAAAAAGGCAGGTTTTTGGTACCCAATGGGGATAGAGATAAAGAAACGAAATGTTTTAACTCCTTTGATTGTAACTGAAAACCTCTGGAACGATTGAGATTCCAACATGTAAAAATCTGTATAAACATACATTTTGTAGAAAGAAAATAGGGGCTAGACCTTTTTGGTCGATTGTAATAGAGGCTATCTTCTTTTTTAGAATTAATACAAAGCAATCCGGAGAATCCTAATTCCGTCAAGACTATGTTACGAGTTTGTTCTCTTTGTTATTCATATTCAATTTTATTTTTCTTATATACATCTGATGAATGTTGCACTGCAATTTAGTAAAACTTCTACTGTAGTGGTTAAAATTTTATTCAGCTATATCGTTTAACATTTTTTCCTCTGTATCGGCTAATAGAAGACACAAGACCTATGAGCCTTTAATTTGTCATATTTTATGCTTCGTCGGATTCCTTCTTAGTCTATTTTCTTCCTCTGTTTAAGGAGTGAGATTCTCCCTTGATAGGAGCCTTACTTTGTAAACAGCTAAATGTTTTTCTCATATTTCACACACTATTTATTCCAAATATAACACAGTTACAGAAAAAGGCCTTTGGTTTGCATTTTGTCCTTGACATTAATTTCAAAGTTCTCTTTATAAGATCAAATTGATACAGCATAAAAACTTTCAGTTTTCCTTTAAATTTTTCTATTCCTCTATGGTTGTCCCTATTGTAAGGCAACCTAATATCTAACCCAGTTTATCGGATCAAACCCATATCACTTTAAATCTCTTTGATACTATACTTAAAACAATCACCACCTGGGTAGAACTTGAACATTCATGGGCTACAATCAAACGATATATAAACATCCAGGAACAGTTGGAAGCCAAACAGCGACAACCTAGAAATCTGATCTAAAAATGAAGAAGACTTGTATTCTTGAAATTATTTGCAAGATTTAATTTATGTGTTAAAATGAAAATGGATCAATTTTGCAACACATCCTTTATAGAAATTAGTCATTCAAGATGCATATAAACAACAACAATAAATAGTGAACATAAAACACATAACACAACAAATGATAAAGGAGTTCACCCCTCTCTTGGGCTACATCTCCTGGTCCAGCTTCCAATGGATATTTTGTATTATTTTCTCAAAGTGATCAAATATGTGTTTTACAATGCTCAAAATTCCAAATAGATGGCTTCAATGGCTTCAAAATGTCCAAAAACCCCTAGCTGGGCTTTTTTGGCACCTCGTTTGGCCAAAAATTGAAAAAGATAGGCTTCCTGGAAGTTCCCCTTCAAACTTGTTGTCTCTAGATCACCAAAATGCACCCTTGTTGGCTCAACCTAGCCTCCACGTGCATTTATGTGGAAAAACCTAGCACTGGGTGCAACCGCACAACCAGTGCAAACTGTAGGATAGTTACATTATGGCCCTTAACTGTCTAAGGTCCACGGGCACATAACCACCATATGACCTCATGCACATAAAAAAAAGGGCTGAGTCCAAACCAAAAGACAACGGTTGGGCACGCCGGTGGTTCTATGCACAACACATGTGACCGAGCTCATATTAAAAAGGGCTATGTTAAAACATAGCACATGCCTATGGTCATATTACAAGGTATACGACTGGGGTTAATGTTTGAATGTGTGCGCAAAGGTTTAAATCGTGGCCATATTACATAACAACATAACCACAGGCTGGGGCTAGGCCCCAGCACAAACCCCGCCCAAACTTTACAACATTTGAACTCAAATATATTCTGCACCATATAGTGTTAAGAAACACTATGGTGTCACGTTGGTTGGTGGTCTTTGCCAAATCTTTGCATGCAGATGGAGGTCACGGGGTCGAATTCGGTGGACTCCAAATAAATTTTAAACCAATATATAGGTGACATGTGGCGGCCATTGATTGGGACACGTGTCACCATACCATTCACTACAAACAAGCCACTTCATATGCCAATTGTCCACACAACTTCTTGCCATGTGTCATACAGTCTGCCACGTCAACATCCGTACGAACTGTATGGACTGTACAGTCAGCATCCCTTTTTTTGCATGTTTGTCATTTTGAATAGAACGCAATAGATCTCTCTCCTGACATCCGTTTGAACCCAAATGAGTTGCGTTGGGTTCATGATGACGAGGCCTACACTCTCGTTTGATTTGAAGTGATTCTGAGCACTTTGAATTTTTGAGCAAAATTTGATCCCTTGGATCAGACCTCCCCATTGAAAATCTTTTGGACCTCCAAAAGACTATTTTCAGTCTATTTGAATATGAGGGTATAGTTCCCTCACCTTTCCAACCTCAATCCACTTGGATTTAATTGGATTTGTACCTTTAAGACCAACTCAAAGATACTCCACATTTCCTCGTTTTGAAGTTCTCATTCTCCTGTCAAGGATTGTGTATTCATGCAGTTCTGTAAGATATTCTGGGGAAAAATCATCTATAGAAGGAATCTGAACATGCTCTCCTTGATCATCAATCAAAGGAGGCTCATACAATTTCAAATTCTCAACATTAACAACTACATACATTTGCATATAAGGAG
>ML780924.1:520650-546009 GCA_009831015.1 Picea engelmannii
AACTTTTCCTTTCTCAAAACATCCAAAACTTGTTTTACATGCTTAACATGCTCTTCACGAGATTTGCTAAAGATCAAAATGTCATCCAAGTAGACAATAACAAAATCATCAAGAAAAGGCCTTAAGACATCATTCATAACTCTCATGAAAGTAGCAGGTGCATTACAAATTCCAAAAGGCATTACCATCCATTCAAACAAACCTTGCTTCGTTTTGAAAGTTGTCTTCCATGTGTCTCCTTCGGCAATCCTGATCTGATGATATCCGCTTCTCAAATCTAACTTAGTAAAATATTTAGCATCTTTCAATTGATCAAGCAAATCATCAATTCTAGGAAGAGGATAATGATTCTTTACTGTAATTTTGTTCAAAGCCTTGAAATCAACACACATATGCCATGTACCATCTTTCTTTGTCACTAACACAATTGGAGATCCACATGGTGATGTGCTTGGCACAATGACCCCTTTGTCGAGCAACTCTTGGATTTTTTTTTTAATTTCGACATTCTCCATGATTGACATCCTGTACATACCAATGTTTGGAAGAGGACAATCTTGTTGCAATTGAATTTCAGGTTGGATACCCTGTTTTGGAGGTAATCCCTTTGGTTCTTTAAACATCTCATCATATTGATTAAAAACCTCATTTAGATCAGATTTTAACTTTGCATCACAACCTTGGAAAACTTCGTTTTCAATATCATCTTTGGGTTTAATCATTAAGAGAACAAAAATTTTTCTAGCATTGACTAATCTCTTCATTTGTCCCACATTTACAAGTGATAAATTCATCTTCTTTGTATGGGCTCTAACAATGTACTCAAATCCATTCTTAAACAAGTGATACTTATTCTCATGAAGATGAAAAATAGCTTTCCTATCATATAAATATGGGCTTCCCAACACAATACCACAGATATCCAAAGGAATAACATCAAGCTCTACCTCATCAATAAAATTTGTAGTGATAGAAAACCTATGTTTACACCTTCTTGTCACCTGTAATTTAGCATTATCACATATCCAACCAATATCACATATCTTAATAGTGTCTTCAGATATAAGCTTCCTTTCCTGAAGGTATACCCTCCTCCCTTTTTACACCTTACTAACTTTCGGATGCCTAGACACTGTACTTTTAAAGCCTTAAGTACAGACTCTAGAACAACAGAGGTCATCAATCCTTGGTAGAGGATATTTGTTCTTAACAATCACTTTATTCAATTGTCTGAAGTCAATGCACAATCTTAGCGTTCCATCTTTCTTTTTTACAAACAAGACTGGGGCACCCCAAGGTGATACACTTGGGTGTATATACCCCTTCTTTATAAGTTCTTCAAGCTGCATTTGCAACTCCTTCAATTCTGGTGTACTCATTCTATAAGGAGTCTTTGACACTGGCGCTACTCCTGGTGTCAGATTTATAGAAAAATCAAGGTCTCTCCTTGGGGGTAGTCCTAGTACTTCCTTGAATACATATTCAAACTCTTTCAGGACTACATAATCCTCCAAACTTGGCACCTTGTCTTCATGTGTCTCCTCCATATGAGCTGCAAATATTTGACGTCCTCTTCTATAACATTTCTTCAGCTGCAATACTGAAATTTCTCTAACGGTTACTACCATGGGAATTCCTTGCACTTTCCTTTGGTTCCCTTATTCATCCAAGTAAGTGAATTCTTTGTTATTAAAATCCAATAGAGCATGATGTGGGTCCAACCACTCCATCCCAATTAAACAGACATAGGAACCTAAGGGTAAGATGTTCAAATCTTCCCTGGTGTTTAGTCCATTCATGTTTATGAGGCAGGACTTAACCATCTCAATATCTTTTCTTCTGGCTCTTGTAGCCAGTTGCACCAACTAGGATTTCCCATGCTTTCTTATTGACAATTTCAAACTTTCCACCATCTTAGGGTCTATATAACTATGGCTAGCTCTTGAATCAATTAAAATAGCAAGGGTTTGGTTGTTGATCATACCTTCCACTTCAATCATGTGGGATTTATACTATGCTTGCTTGTTGTCCAGGGCTGCATGAATCCTTGGCATATTTATGCCCATGTCATCTACTGTCTTATCTCATTGTACATTGTGAACAACCCTACCTTTTTCACCTCTGTGAGGACAATCTCTGAACCTATGGTCTCCTTTACAACCCCAATGTTGCATATGTGGTTGTCTTGGTCCTTGACTCCCTATGTCAATCACTTTGGTTTCCTTATGTGTTTGCTGCCATTGTGAATTTTCTAAAGAATGGTAGCTTAGCTCCCTTCTTCCTTTGATCCATCTCGAATTTCTTATTGTCTTCCCAAGCCTTTTGGAAAACTGGTCTTGCTTTCAGCTAGTCATATAAGAATTTAGCTCTCCTTATAGTCTCTTCTAATGTCTTGGGATCATCATACTGTTTTTTGTCATTGATGAATGATGGCAATCCACTTAAGTACCATTGAATCTTGATTGTCTCATCCTTAATCAAAGAGACATACTTTAATAGTTCCATAAACCTTCTCTCATATTCATCTATGGTTGTACTTCCAAGATTGAGTTCAAAGAACTCTTTCATTTTATTGTCATAGTATCGCTTTCTCAAGTACTTCTTATCAAAATACTCTTGAATTCTCTACAAGTAAAACTTTTCTCTACAATGTTTTGTACCTGCACAAGTTGATCCCACCACATGGAGGCCTTTCCTTTGAGTTTATAGATAGCAATTCTACCTTCAGCACGAGAAGAATAATTATGCAATTGAAAATACTTCCTCATTCCTAGCAACCATGTTTCGACATCTTCATCCTTCTTGTTCTCACCATCAAAAGTAGGAGGTTTAATTTTGTTCATTTCTCCTCGCAGCTCATCCACCCCAGAGCTCTTATACCTTCTGACAAGGGATAGACTTGAGTTGTTGCCTGCTCTCTTATGGGAATGCTTATGGGGATGATGGTGATGTCTACTAGCACTTTTTACTTCTCCCTTCTCCTCTGAATATTTGTGACTCTCAGATCTACTTGAGTCACTCTCCTTAACCAATTTCTTCTCTATTATGTTCAAACCTTCCAATAGCTTCATTTTGAAGTCATCTCGCTGCTCTTTGTCTTTCATAAGCCTTTCATTATCAACTTTATGTCTCTGGACATCCTTCTACAATTCTTAATGGTCTCAGCCATATTCATATCTTCATTCCTTTATTCTCCATGTCCATTGGAGTTCTTTCCTTCCATGCCCAAATGGACATCCATCCCTCTACTCTTCTCTATATGACTGTAATTCCCCTTTGCATCTTCCATTCTTACAGACTCTGCACCGGTCTGACCTAGATGAGTTGTTGTTAATTCTGCAAAATGTGCAGCCATCGAAAATAATCACACTAACAATTCAACAATTCACGAGAATATGTAGCATTTCAATTCAACATACACATTAGCATTATCACTCCCAATTTCTTGGTGTTATCACCACGACAATTCTATATAAGACCCAAGTCTCGAGAACGCTGACGCACAGTGCCTTCCGAGATACACTTGCGCAAGAAGGTGGTTTTGTCGGAACCACTTTCAGCAAGACATGGTATTACGTGTCTCAACATGTCAAATCCACCACTCATGGAGCGGGTGACAGCTAGTCAAATCACCTTGCTTCATTCGTTTGGGACCTCGCAGCCATGTGACATCAGCTGAACCCCGTCATGTAACGAACTCAAAAGCTAATCATTTGAAATGGATTGGTCGAGCATGGAAACCCAACGCTCTTTGTATGTAATCTCTCTGCACTTCATAAATGGAGTTCTATAATTACCACTCCCCAAGTATGAAGATATATGTGTATCCATAACCATAGTAATCTTCAAGCTGCTCAACTTCCTGCTCTCTGTAAAGATGCATTTCGGTATCCCCAACCTTCTAGCAACTAAGTTCCACACAGAGCTGGTTAGAGACTCACAATTGGAAGTCAAGTTGAATCCCACTATAAAGGATTTAGTCATCAACATGCCAGCCACTAAGAAGAAAAGGAGTAAGAAGCATAAGATGGAGGAATATACAATTTAAGCGGTCGAAAGTGTTGGAGAAAATCAACCAGTCTGGTTATAATCTTCTTTAAAGGAAGAGATTGCTAAGTTGAAGTAAGTCTTCAACTAAGATAAGCATGTCTTAGTGAATTTTGAACAGTCAGTAGCGGAGGTAAAGAGTACAAGAAATGATAGACCTGTTCTTCAATGGCCATTTTTACAATAGGCTAACTGCGGTCATCACCCTTTTGTAATTTTGTGATTAATATGATTATATAAATACATAAATGGATTTTAGACTGTTTTATTACAATTTTTATCTGGTGATGTTATGACTCTTGTTTTCTTTTATAGTAAGTTTTTTCTTGTAATCTTATATTTTATTTTCATCTGTCTAAATCAGAAGAAATTAAAATTTGGAATTCTTTTTAATTAATGCTTCAATGCGGTTATGTGTTTATTTTTCTTTTATTATTATGCAATTTAAACTCAGAATCCTCGCCTTCCATGCGACTTCGCACGCATTAACTTGACCTGTTCATTTATATTATCATGCATAGCAATATTACAAGGTAAATGCTTCTCTACACACCTAAATCTATTGTGCATTTCTTCTTCATCGTACCGACTACTTACATGCACTACTCTGGCGTTGTGAGACAATATCCAATGCGCACAGTTTTGATACTATGCACCGATAATCCACATGCATTTTCGTCCTATGCATGCACCATGTCAATTTTAACATATTCCTTCGCGCTCAAATATCTGCGCACACTACCGAATACACCATCATGAAACAACTTATACTCATACTTATGCGCGTACCAACAAAAATCTTTTGTGTTAAGAAATACTTTTGCACCCCATGTGCATCTTACTATGTGTGTGCTTACCATGAAAGGCTAATTTCAGCACGTGCATCTACACATAATAATCTTTTGCGCGGTGCCACAATTTACCGTGCACACTGGAACGCCACAGTTTCCTGTGTGGTGCCAAATTTACCACGCATGCCAGTACACCAACCTTTTCCAAGGACACTCTATGACTCTAATTATGGTCACTTCGAAGTTACTTTTCTATGAATATTCACTTCAATTTCACCCTTTTGGCCCATCCAAGCTCAGTGTTGACCTGAGGCTCTGATACCATACTGTAACGATCCCCCCTGACCAACCTGAGGTTGGGGTACACCACTCTAGAGAAACCACTCATGCTCTAACGCTAGTTGGTAACATTCCCATCCATCAGGCCGGGCCATGCTACTCTAGGGAACACTTTCGTTCCCATACTGTGGAACATATAGTAACATACCCAGTAGTCAACTAAGAAATGCCACCTAAATTTACTCTTTAGACTGCATGCAACTAAAACATATACATACAACACACTCGCAGAAGATTTACATCTAAACATAAACAAACAATTACTTTTCGCAACATACAACTTTTATATTAAAATAATAGTAATTACCAATATGCATCATTTACAGGAAATTACCCATAAGCACACAAGCAATCATAGTCACATATATGATAGAATCGTAACATAGGCATGTAAATAAAAAAACAACATATCCATATATCATACAATTGGTACTTATCTTAGAAAGACTGTCACCAACTACTTACAAACTGTCCATGAACCTCCTAGCCATAGACTACACTATTCATCACTCTCAATAGTGAATCACCCCCGAGCTGGGACTGAACTCCACCTAGGGTAAAGGGATTCCTATCCAGGCTAAGGCTCATGGACAATAGAAAAGACTCTATCTCAGGTGCTCACTCAACTAATAGCCTACAACCTCTCATTCCCCACATGCTTGTCCCACCCAAGGAAGTGTGCCCCTTCTCTGCTCAACAATCCCTCGGCTGCCCCACTTCCCTTCCAAGGCTTCAACAATAAACTAGAATAGAAGTCTCAGAGTGTTGTAGCTGCAATTTAGCACCTACAAAAATCAATCCCCAACAATTCTCTCTCTCAGAGAACTACTCACGGGCATGACAACCCGCTTCTTCAATCCCTCTCTAAGATAACTAGGTACACCAACCAAAAAGGATGGGGAAACAGGCTTCAGAAAGGTGAAAATGGTTGTCTCAAGGATAACAAAATGTATGAGTGAAATGGTCATGGAGTCATTGACTGGATAATTGAGTGTGTTTTGGAATCACTATGAACTCTTTGTCAAAAACAATGATGGTCAGCCTGATGGTCCCCCCTTTTCCCGTTCATAACGTATCTATGAGAAAAAATTCCCCACGATATGAATGCATGTCCTCGACTTGACATGTGTCATATCAGAAGTTACTTTTGTCCACTTGTCCCCAACTTTAGAACTTAGGATAAACTAATTATCCATACTTTATGTTTTAGGAAATATTAATATAATATTCCCTTCACTTTTGGCCCTCCCTTTCCCTAACTAGTGAATTTCAATCCCCCATCTCTTTTATCGTGGTCGGTCTGTGCATAGTGATGTATTTTATATTAATCATGAGTCATGTAAAAAGTAGGCGATCTAGCCTTTAACATCTAGGTGCACTGGCCTAATTCCAAGACATAAGCATTCCGGCTTATAATACTGGCTCACCAACCTATAATGCATATTATATACACAAAGGTTCGTTGACCTTAATATTGCACGCACTTAGTTACTGTGCATTGTATCCTCTGTCTTTAAGGTTGCGCCCACCTTAGTTACTGTGCATAGTATTCAGAAATGTGCACATTACATCCCTTTACTACGCAGTATATGTGTGCACCATGCCATGAAAGGTATATTACAAAAATGATGTCTAAATATCTCACTAGCTTAAATATACTTGGATTATATTTACATTTGGGTCCGGCTGAGGGATATTACAATTTTGTTGGTGCGTTGTTGAAGTGTTGAACCCTGGGTATGCCTCTTTTCCAACACACCTCATCATCTTCGTCACTATATCCATAATGATCAAATAAAGGAGGAGCCTCAAATGGAATACCAAGAGGTATGTTCTTCCCAACATGAGAAAAATGTTCTGCATTATTAAACACATGCTTCCTTTCAAGACTCAATCCAAGAAGAAATATCTTATCATCATCATATGAGTCAAAAATAGGCTGCTCATATCTAGTCATTTTAGAGCTAGGGTTACAAAGAGTATCAACTTTAAGAATAGACTCAATTTCTGCACTTTCCTTATTGAAACAACAAACCAAGTTTTCATCTGATGCAGATGAACAGGGAAGAGAAAGAGATTATTCCTCATCCAAGGAATCTTCTCCATTCTCATAGTCTTCATAAGAATCAATTATATCATGAACACATTCTTTATACTCCTCACAAAAACTATGACAAATTAACTCAGAGGAATAAAACTTTTGACAATGAATATTGAAAGATGCATGAAACTCTTTGAGTGAAGAAACACTAGAAAGCTCAAGAGAGTGATACCAAATACGAGCGTCTCCATGAAGAGAGTACATAAACAACTTCATACATATGTCATCGTGTTGGATGTCAAGCTACTGCATCAAAGCATGAAACCCTAAAACATGTTCAAGAGGGTTGTCATTCTCGCCTTCATAAAATGTTGGCAACAAATCTTACTATTCATAAATTTGAGGCACGGGATGAGGATAACCAGCTATGGATGAGAAATTTAGTGGGGAAAACCTCTTGTCCAGGATAGCCTCCATAGCCATTTGATTTTTCTCCTTTCATTGTCACCAACAGTTTCTTCACAATGGATTCATCGTGGTGAAAGATAAGCATTCAGAACAATGTGTCCAGCTTTAGTTCACCATCTAAAACTGGATCTCTTCATTGTCGTTCTCCCAGGGAAGATGTATTCACTTTCATCCCTAGAAAGGATGCCATTAATGTTATCGCTCCAAGAGTCTCCCCTAGACTACAAATGGTGGTAATCTTGGTAACAATAAATTTGTTTTGAGTGGGTTAAAAGTCGGGAGTCAGAACAAGACTGCAAAGAAAGGAAAATATAACAGAGGTTGTTGCAGATCAGTCCTAGATCGTTGGCTTATGCAATCATAAGTATGATGCTTAATGAAGGAATTTAAACTACCCATCAGAAAAAGTATTTATGTAGTGATGAGGAGAGGGAAGATATAAATTTTCTGAGTGATAAATGATGAAACATGGGCAAGATGACAACAAATCCTCTACCACCTCAAGAATCCATAGATCAAAGATGCTACCTCCAAACAAGAAGAAAAAGAACAAGCGTCTGAGTGATAAACGATGAAATATGGGAAAGATGTCAGTATATCCTCTACCACCTCATGAATCCATAAATCAAATATGCTACATCCAGATAAGAAGAAAAACAACAAGTGTTTGAGTGATAAATGATGAAAGATGGGCAAGATGACAACAGATCCTCTACCGCCTCAGGAATCCATAGATCAAAGATGCTACATCCAGAAAAGAAAAAAACAACATGTAAACTAAGAATACAGTCTGATAAAACAACTCAAAGGAATCTTCAATAACATAATATTTACAATCCATGCCCCCCAGGCTTACAAACTAAAAAATATAGTGCCCTACTCCTAAATCTCTCTCATCTTTCCAACCTCAGAACTCCCCCGTCTTGTTTCATTTTGATCTCCTACTTTTATACTTAGAACAGTGGTCAACAACATTGAATCCTAGCTATCCCTCCTATCATAGTGTTCTTCATGTGGTTCTTTATTTTGTCAGAAGGCAATTCAGATTAGTATGGGTCTGCTAGAGCAACTTCCCTTTCTGGTACCTTGGGCTGACAGTCATGTATCTATGACCAGACCCTCCATGCTTTCTATTTATGGGGAGAGTTGAGGTTTCAAACACCACTCCCTCGTTTCATTAACTTATCTTTTCTCATGATCGGGACAATGATTTGATGCCTAGAAGGCCACCATGTGTTGCTCACGGATTGGGCTTTGAATAAGCACGTGATTTCAGGCCGCAAAAGTCAGTCCTTTTTCATTAGCTAAATCCTCCTTAGGATCGGGATGCGGCTTGATGACTAGGGGGTGTCCACGTGATAACATTGGATACAGTATTGAACAAGAATGTGATTTTGGGGTCGTCAGAAGTGGTTTGGACCCACACCTCTTTTGGTCCCGAAATGCACCATCTTCCACCACGTAGCTTCCCCACAATACCGTGATTTGGATTTCAGCCCGCTTATGGATTTTAACACCCATGCAACTTGCGGTGCCAAAATGACTGGTGGTCATTGATCTGGCCATGATCTGTGATCTGGGAATGCCTTCTATTTTAGTGCCCCTGCTAAGATTTATCCGCCCACCAACTATGGAATCCTTCCAACCATGCTTAGAGATGGTGCTAAATTGAACTGTGCAGGGGATCTCCGTTGCTGCAAACTGCACCCACTTGTTTCATGTGCTCATGGCTGTCACCCATGACCCTGGGAAACTTCATGGGATAGCACAAACTATGCATCATGGAGTATAATAAGGAATTCATGTTTAAGTCTCTTGGGTTTTGTATTTGGGAATCGGTCAAAACAGGTTATAACAATGAAAAATCAATAGATTGCATCTTGAGTGGCCTATCATATTTTGATATTATCAATGTAATGAAGTGTACATCAGCTAAACAAATTTGGAACAAGATACAAAAAAATTATCAAGAGAGATTCAATGATTGTTCCATCTATGAATCAAATATAGAAGAAGCACAATTTGTGAGAAAGATAAAAGGAGAACCTGGAAAGTACAAAGGTAATCCACCCATCAAATGATTTAATTGTGGTAGAATAGGACATTTTTCTTCCAAGTGTCCATATGTAGAAAGGGAAGATAGAGATGATGAATAATCTCTCTCCATAACCATGGAAATGAAGCTTGTTGATCATAAAGAAAATCAATATTGAGAAGAAGAAGATCTTGAAGTAGAACTCGTTAGTGTTCTAGAAGAAATAGACAAGCTTAGAAAAAGGAATATAAATTTCAAGAAGAAATTGTAAAAACAAGAAGGATCATGATCTTGAAGAAACAGAGAATATAATTATGATCTTGAAGAATCATCTAGAAGAAGCAGTGACAATTCAACTCAAAGAAAATGAAGAAACCTATGACAAGTTAGACTCTAAATTTGTCTTATTAAAAGAGAAATTGAAGAAGTCAAATACTCATTTGATGTTTGAAAAGAGAACTAAAATTTTAAATGATATCCTTAGTTTCCAAAGGTCACTATTCATTGAGATTGTTCTTGGCTATGATGAGAATAAAAAAACTCCTGAAGAAAATCCTAAAATCTACGCCAATATTCTCAAAAGATCCATCAATAATGAAATCAATAGTAGGAAAGGAAATGATGACCATCATATTCCCAATTCTTCTCTCAAGAGAAACAAATATGATTCTAGAAGATTTGTTCCACCAAGAAGGCCTTTCACCAACCGGTACCAAAATATATTTCTTTGTTATTCTTTTTCTTACAAAAATTTTGGTCATAAAGCAATAGATTGTAGAGATTATACAATAAGTGCCCATGTGAGAAACATAAATAGAGGTCCTTACAAAAACTCAAAGGATGATTATGTGAGCAAAAATGAAAGAATTTATCATGGATTTGCTTACAGAAACTACAATTCATTTTCTCCTCAACTTGGTTACAATATTGAATGTTATAAGTGAAACAACTATGGGCACATAACACGTGATTGTAGAATAAAGATAACAAAGTCTCCTAAATAGAAAAAGGAAGAAGATGTTCTTGCCAAACATAAAGAAGAATACTCAAAGTTTTGGAAAAGGATGCAAAAGAAAGAAAGAGGGAGAGATGAAACTATTTGTTATGACAAAGGATGTGATAATCTATATGAATATGGCAGGGAGATTCACTATTTGATTCTCACTTGAAACATTTACACCCCATTTCTAGAAAAGGTAAGGATAGGACATTTCCTTGTGAAGATTGAAATTCAATTTTATAGCACTCTTTTGGATGACATAAGTCATATAATTGGTCCTTGTCAGAAAGGAATGTGGAGGGAGAAAAAAAATCAAAAACTAAAGCTTCACCCAGTTCAAAAGACCAATGGCATGACTTTGGAGTTGAAGGTTTGTTCAACAAAAACAATCAAACAAAAGGATCAATGTTGGATGTTTATAGCAAAGACAACTTGTATAATGATTAGTTGTCAACAAGTGAGAAATTAGAGATATACTTTTGAAGGATCATAACAATAGAATGGTTTGAAAACTCAAGGATGAAATGAAGGTTGAGAATATTTCACTTGAATAATTGTTACATGAAAATGAACATGCTGTAAATTAAAGGGAATCAAAAGCTCAGGGGTAGTATCCCTTTTCCATTGATGTCAGAGGGGGAGAAGTTGTAGACAGAGGAAGAATTGCAGACAGGGGGAGTATTACATAATTGACTAAGGGTTTGGACATCAATGACAAAGGGAGAGATTGTTGGAAATATTTTTTTCATTGTTGTCAAAGATAAGGGGAGCTTACATATGTCTAATATAAATACTACAATCCTACATATGTCCAAGATAAATATTTCAAGATGGAGATTATTGAAAGTATTACTTTTGGATTTTTGATGGTCAGTTTGGATACCCTATCTTTGAAGGAATGTTTATCCCACATACCTGTCTAAAATGGGAGCATAATTTATATGGTTGGAAATACTATTCTGATACCTTTCCAATGGTATATGGAATTCCTTCTAACTCCATAGGAATGAGGAGATATGAAGTTTTCCATCCAACAACCCAACCAGAAAGTTGAGGTTGACTCAGCTAGTCTTTATAGGCCGGCCCTAAATGTGGGGACATAATTACTCTAAATATAGGATAGAATTGTGAATTTGTAGTGAAACCAAGCAATAAATCAAGTATGAGGTGTGTAGAAGTGATATAAGGTGTTTTAAATGTGTTGGGGTGTCGTTTTGGGATCTAAAGGTGTGCAAGAGAAGTCTAAGGGATTTTCTTTGGGTCTTTCTTATTCTCAAGGTGTGCTATGAAGGAATTAATGTATGTGATGTTGTTGTGTGCATTTTTTTGTGGTTGTGATGTTGCAATGTGAGCTATTATTAGGTTTTTATTTTTTCTTCGGGGATTATATTCTAGGAATGATTCTATCAGGCTCGTTAGGGAATGAAGGCTACATGTGCTAAAGTTTGAAGTATTTTCTATGGAATGAAGCATGCAAGTGAAGTCATATGTACTATGTGCATGAGGATATTATATTGGTCTCTACACACATATTGTTTAGTTGGTTCTTATGTGAGGGGATTGGTGCCTCCAACAAGTTAGTGCTTGCAAATATTGTAATAGTAGGTTAGTTCCTACAGGTGTTGCTAAGTTGGTGCTTAGTTGAGGAGATTGGTGTCTCAAGTAGGTTGGTTCCTACATTTTTCTGAGTTGGTTCTTAGTTAAGGAGATCGGTGTCTCTAGTAATTTGGTGCCTACAATATTTGTAGCAGTAAGTTGGTTCCTATGTAAAGATAAGTTTTATTTTTTTCTCTCGATTGGGTTTCCATGTTAAACTATGTGCATTGTGATTTTAGTTTATATGTGATTACTGTTTCTCAATTAATGAATGATTCATGAATGGTTAAATGAATTAAATTTTACCTTATACTGATTAACAACCCCCCCCACCTTATCAGTATAATAATAAGTTCAACATAACATACTTTTTGAAAGGTTCACATCAATTTCAGTCTAGGCCATCCCATGACCCCTTCTGGTATGTAAATTTCAAAACTAGCATGTATTCACTCCCTCTATAAATAGTTTCATTTACCAGTATCATTACTCTATATATGCCTTCAAGATCATGATCCCTAGTATCACAAAAACTTCACCATGTTCCATTTGCATCATATTATTATTTCATGGTAGTTTCTTACCCACATGGGTTATCTCAAATTTTAGCTCCCTTGTAAGAATGACACTCATGCCATATTATCCCCTAGCATGGGATTCCAAGTCGTTGGAACTTCTAAGAATCAACCTCATACTTATCATCCTATTACTATCTCAATCACCCATGGACTCTCAAGTACTCACAAGTTTTTGATTGATTATATTGAACACATCTTCACATTTTCATTGGTTGATCATCTCCTCCAAGATCAATCGAACATCTACAGTCCAATACACCATTCATCCACATACACAAAGACACACCCATGGGGCCCAACCCTTCATCTCTTCTCACAAAATGTCTGAGCTCGCCTCCCTAGGTCGGGCCTTTCGATCACTGAGGCACATATAATTGTGCTTACACATTTAAACCTAATTATTCTCTATTCATTTGGTAATTGTACAAAGTACCTTTTGATTTAAACACAAGCAAGTATATTTAGGCCATCACATTCGATGGTGGAATATTTTTTACCTCGAGTATCCCAATATCCTTTTTTATGATCCATGAGTTTTCACTCATAACTCCCAACTCTTTATATCCTCGTCGCCCTCAATTACAATTTGACAAATACCTTGCCAGTATATAACTACCCCCTTGACATCATACCACTTTTGTCTAGTTGAATATTTGATTTCTACCATTATCATTTGTAACTTATCCTCCATCCAAGTGAAGTATTGATTTAGATTTACCATCGACCTCATCCATATTTATCGACCACACATCACTCTTACATGTTAGTACTAGGTACCATATTGATCAGTTTCTTTCAAGGGGCACTTTTCTCTTTGCGGTCATAGCTCCATTCATGTTTACCTCAACACTAGTTTCTAGGAATGTTGCATTATCTTGGCTCCCATTATCATACAAATGGTGATCTTTGGATGGGATTGAGAGAGAGTCAGCATTTCTCTTTGATTCCATTGGCCCCTCTGATGTTTGACATCAACACATATCCATGTTAGGGTGGGTCTTACTTTGAAACAATTGTAGTTTACAGTTCCAGTCGAAGACCCTTGGGCTTAACAAGCCATCAATTCCTTCAAGTAATGAACAAAAACCACAAGTGTTCAGTTCAATCTCCAAGGAACGTTTTCTTTCAGAATCATAATTTTTTTTTACCGATGTCCTTGAGGGAACTGCAGATATCTACTTCATCAATTTTCTAGTTACAGGGTCATCATGGTATTCATACCCTTGATGATAAAAGAAGAGGCCTCCACCCCTTTTCCATTGTTGTACTCATTTATTTGTATGGAATGAGCATGGGGCATGCCCACCTCGTTTCTATAAAATAAGTTAATTCTTTTTAGTAGTGTCATATGTTTTCAAGTGGACCACTCCTTCTTCCTCTATTTGTGGTCCTAGTCCCTTTGAACCTACTTTGTTTCTCTACAACATAATATCAATGTACAAAGAAAAATAAATAATCATGTATTTTGGCTATACATATTCTCCTAACACCATACATCAAGGGGCTTCTGTTATGACGAAAAACTCACTCATAGAGCTATACAGGTGATCACTAGAAGAGTCATCAGTTCAATCACTAAGGTGTATGTTCATGGCATTAATACACCATCTTTATCAAGACAAAAAAAATATGAAAAGTGGATTTGTTTATCAACTGCATGACTAAACAAATTGGATTTCGTACGATATGTGCGTGTTCGCATGATTTTTCCTTCAAAATTCGCATGGATTGACTAGAAGTGAAATTTCACCAAATTTTGTCACAATGATGACCAAAAATCCCATAAAAAATAATTTATATCTGAAGGACCAAGAGGCCTCGAGCCTATGGGAATTTAAATATGGTACAATAAGTGGGTTCATGTCTAGTCAAGCATGGGAGGCCACACCCAAGTGGCCTCCCCTTTCACATTGAAACCATTGTTTATCAAAATTGTTGAAGGCCCGTAAAAAGAGGCCATTAGCATGCACAAAGAGAAGAAAAACAAAGTAATGTTACGTTGGATGTATGAGTCTATATAATCCTCATTTATACCAAGCTCATCCATAATTTCATATCCATTGTTTCTCGGTGTATTGAAACTCTCACTAATTGGGATAATTGTACACATCTTCGCAACATTTCATTTTATTTTGAGAGAGAAAGAGGTTCTAGAAGGGAAAAAATAACCCATCCCAAAGAGTAAGAAGGTAGATCATTTGTTCGCCAAATACTATGCAGTGTTGTACTCAAAGATTTCCCATTGGTATAACATATCTCACCTTGTTTTATTTTTTTTCTTGCATGTTATATTTTTATTTCTTGTTTTATGGTGTTCCACTAACACTAACAATTCTTTATGGTTCTAGTTAATCCTAGGTTAACACTTAATTGCCTTTTTTTTCTCACCCAAGTGGAAAATTTGGAAAAACACATAGCTTACCAAATTCTAACAATAACTTTGTAATCATGGTTGTGGTTGATCACCTTTCAAAATATTCTAGCTTTTGTTCTCTATAAAACCCCTTCAAGGCCACTATGATTGCTCAATTATTCATGGATAATATATTTAAACTCCATTGTATGCCACACTAAATTGTTGCATATCATGACCTCATCTTAACTAGCAATTTCCGATAATAAGTGTTTCAACTCTAGGGAACTCAATTGAATCTTAGCATTGCATATCACCCACAAATTGATACTTATAGTAAATTTGTCAATAAGTTCTCAAAAGAGTGTTTTTGGTTCTTCACTTTATAGAGATAATCCCAATGGATCCAATGGTTACCTCTAGATAAAGGGTGGTATAATATGGTGACACTTGTAAGACTTCCTTTGAGGTTGTCTATGGCTAGGATTCCCCAGCAATACTATCCTACTTACCAAGAATATATAAGGTGTGGGAGATGAATAAAAGAATAAGAGCTTGAGATGACATTATCTACACTCTTGTTGGCACAGGGGCAGACACAAGATTCAATGCTTCAACAATGCACCAACAAAACCCTAACTACCGTCCCTTTCGGCAACACCTGTGAAGCAGATGAAGTCTCACCCGAGGTAGAGGCAGGGGTGGTTACAGGACTCCATTGTTTGCAACCTTATCTGGGACACAGATCTATGATTACAATACTCTAACAAAGCACTTAACAATTGTCATTCATTAGTACTTAACCTTTCTCTACAACGCAGATAAACCCTAATTATAGCACAGCACAGTATTCAACAAGATTCAACACATTCCAACACCAAGCACATCAACATAGATCGGATCTAGCATCTCATTCACATCATTAGGAACTAAGCTATCATCTTCATCTAACCAGACATCATTATACTAAGAATTAATCATATGAACCATAAAGAAACCATAATGCACAAAGCAACCATAACATAGGATATACAGGGTTCACCCCCAGCATCGGGCTATGTCCACCAACTCTTTATTATCTTCTGTTATTCATCTACATGAACAGATCCATAAGGTCCTACTCTACATAGGATAGGAGATATGTGTACACCTCGCCAAATCCTCCTTCCCCAATCTACGTTACAACACAAAGCCTTTACACAATCTCTTACAGTCACTTGCACTTAGCCTTGCAAGTCTCACACAGTATGCACAAAGCATGTACAACTATCACTTGAACTTAGCACATTGGCCTTCACTTTTCCTTTTGCACATAACATCACATACACCCCTTACTTACATCGCCTATGTTGCTATTTATACATTACAAAAAGGGCCTAAACATGGGTAAACCCATGGGTCGACATCCACATACCCATAACATAAGACCTAACCCCAAAAACGCCCAAAAAGGAGCCAAGATACCACAATCTTTGCTTCGACTTGCGCTCCACCTTCAACAGCCTATCAAAGTCCCAAAATAGGTTAAACCTAACCAAGGATCTCCAAAACTTGATCAAGGGCCAACAGACCCCCAACACTCGCTTGTGACTCGTCCCGAGTCACTCTGATTTGGGTAGCTCTACCTCAAAAGCCTCGAGCCTGGCTCGAGCTTCTTCGACCTACTGCTGCACCAGGACCCCCTGCTCGGAAAAATCCTGAAGAACTATCTCGTTCATAGGTCCCTCTAAGTGTTGTTCGACTTAAGTGACTACTTGTTCTAGCTCTGCTCCTTGGCCTTCAATATCTTTGAACAGTTGGCAAGCCTCATCCTAGAATGGCTAGAGCCTTTGAGTCACTTCCATGACTTTTCTTTGTATGGCATGGATGTGTTTTTGAACAGTTCGTTATTCCTAATATATTTTCATTGTTTCAACTACTGACATGAGCTTCAACTGTGCCTGTACTATCATTTCTTGCTGCTTTGCCTCTTGGAGCTGTGACTCCAGTGTCTTCAGTTCAGGGTCCTCAGTAAGTCACTCGTAAGTCTGTGCACTTCTACTACTAAGTTTTTTACATTCCAAATCTAAGGCTCTGATCTTCTCAACTATTCTTCGGGTAGTGGCTTCTCTTTGGTCTCACACATCCTGTAGAGTACTTGGTGTTGTTTGTAGCTATAGATCTGTTATTCTCTATTGAAGCTGTTGGATGGCTTCAGCAAGCTGTGCTACTTGATCCTCCACTGGGTCTTCCTCTTTTTTCTCTAATCTCGTCAGAGAGAGAAGTGCTCTCATGACTGCTTCTTTTACTCCAACCTGCTCTATGAGAAGTTGTTCTTTCTCATGATGGATTTGTGCCTTTTCCTCTTCAAACTTTGCTTGGAGGGCAGCCTTCTCCTGCTGCACAACCCTATGTTGCTCTATTACTTTCTCTTGTGATTTCTTCAGGGCCATTGTGGCCTATTTTATTTCTTCTTGTGTGTGACGAAGGTGACATTTAGTCACATCATCTTGTCTGTAGAGTTGGGTAGGTTCATCTCCCAACTCTGTTTCTTCTGATGGAGGGGGTGTAGTGGACACTGCGCGGCTGGAGTGAAGGGCTTGTTGTACCCCTCTTAGCTATGCTTCAATTTTTTCATACATGGTCTCTTTCTTAGCTTCATTTCTCTGCAAAATATCTTTTGAGTCATCCGATACAGTTGCAATGATGAATTCGAAGTCATCAAGCATGAGCACAATCTGCAACTTGGTCTTACTAGCTTTTGACTTCTTCTGCGATATGGGTTTTGTGGGATAAAAATTTCTTTTGTGAGATGGATCTGCGTCATCAAGGGGATTATGTGGCAGTGTTACTTTTTCTTGATTCTATTGATCTTATTTTCCATTGTACTCTTCTTTATCTACTTCTTCATCGCCTCCTCCTCCAGGTGATTCTGAAGCAGTTTCTTTGGATGCACTACTCAGTTGTTGGAATTCTTCTGTATTCTTCCTTCTGCTAGTTCCAGGTGTATCATGCCCTTCATGAGTGATCACCAGGCTTCTGATTAGTTTGAGATTGGACAGTTCTGCAAGATCAACAGGGATAAGGAGCTATGCTGGCCACTCCTTAGTTATTTCTTCTAGGTCCTCCTCTATGAGTTTGTAATAACTCTGTAGTACTTCTTTGTGTTCATCCCTGCGCGCAGTGATGTAGATAAAATGTCTGTCTATGTGGAACTTCACAAATGGTATGAACATGTGTAGGGTGTTCAACATTATACGAGGGACAACCTCAATAGCCCTCTTTAACCACAAGTGGTAGGCATAGAACACCGCATTTGATTTTCATTGTTTTCCCATATCACTTGAATACCATAGCGAAGTGAACTTTGTGTCTAAGGGTTTAGATGGTTATAGTTTAGGGAAGGTCACACCTTCCCACATCTCCTAAGCTATGAACATGATGAAGATTAGTAGCCAACTAAAATGGAACTCATAGCCCTGATCCTGAGCTTTGCGACAGTCTTGGTCTAACTGGTTCACTAAGTATTTTTCCCAATTCATTTGTAGCCCCTCCACGCATTTTCCTGTGAGGTCAACAACAAACCCTATGATCTGCATGGGTCTTTTCTTTTAGACTAGCTTACCAACAATCAACTGGCAAGCAAGGTGCACTGTGCCATTATGGATGGAGGCTACCTTGTAGCCTCACTTCCCCTTTTCCACATCATCATATGTATCCATAATCTTTTGTGCCAGGGCACAGTTAGCAGCCTTCCCTGGGTAAAAGTCTTGTGGGTCTGGTCCCTGCATGCTCAATCCGATGATTTGATGGATCAATGTTGGATTGACGGTGATGCGTCTGTCTAGAAAAAAATAACCGCCATGGAAGCTCGAAAGAAGGAGCTTAACGCATGCATTAACCTCCTGGTGCCTTCCAAAATGGGGTATTTTCATCACATTTATGATGGTGGACTACACGAGGTCCATAGTCCATGGTTGGGGAATTATCCTCAACTTCTTCCCCTATGTCCTAGTCAAATATCTGTGAGGAGCGAGCATGCTAAAGTTCTTGTGATCCCCTAGGTTAAAGTCATTGATCTTTAGTGTCATGATCTTATTCGGATGAGGCTTTCCTATGCGTATCCCCTTTGAGAGGTACGCAGTAACCAAGTTGTAGTCAAAGTCCCTGGGGACACTGTCAGAATTCACCATGTTGGCCAGAGGCGGGATGTAGCTGGGAAGGATGGAAGGGATTAACTTTTCATTTTCGAAGTCATCTTCATGCTTGGCTCTTTTCTCATCTCCAACTCAGGATGGTCCAGATCCGCAAGTAGTCGAAGGGGAGGCTTGCACTCCTTGCATCGATGAAGCTTGAACTCCTCTGGACATCACTCTCTCTACCATTAGATCGATTAATTTTTCCTCTACTAACTTTTCCACAATGTTGAGCTTGTCTGACATGCACGCTCGAGATCGGATATCTCAGGCTGATGAACAATTTCTCAATGCAATAGAATGGATGGCAAGGTCTCAATAAGCACAACACAGTGAAAATGAGTTCTCTTGTTGGATCATATACAATTCATGAAAGTGTGCTCGGTGCAATAGTTGATGGTATAATTAGACATTGATGTAACATATCCTTTCAATTGACAAGAATCCTTCATCAATGCAGTTATGTTCGTTACGACATGGTCCCAATGGTCCGATGGCGAGCTTTTTGATCATAACTGATGTTCTAACCATTCGGGAACGTCAATGTAACGGTTATAATTCCTCCAATGGTCATATCGCTCTCTCATGGAAAAGTGCCAATCTGATTTGCTCTAATATTCTGGCGAAGTTCAAATTCTAGAGACCTTCCTTCGACGAAGTCTTCTCTAGAACTTCCTGTAATTTCTCCAACTTTGCTTGCTTCTTGCTAAGCTTTCTAGCCTTCTTCCCTATGATCTACGTTACTCGGTTCCTCTTCCCATTCTAATTCTTATCTCCTCTTGGAATAGTAACTTCGCATTGTTGATGGTATTTCGTAAGTTTCAATGCCGATACTTCTTCTTTGTCTGGGGTAGGTTCTCTACTCTCTTGTACAGACAGGTGTTTCAAATCTTCTTGTTTTCTTTCAACTTCGACATCCAGATTTCTGGTCCTCAATATCTTTGACTGGTTTTCTTGTTCTTCCATTAAGTGTGCTGTTATCTTATCCACGAAGTCTCTTAATTCTTTCTTTTTTTGTTCTAGAGATTCCTCTTCTTGTTTTCTTCGAATCTGATCTTTCTCAATCCAGGTTTTTCCTAGTAACATAGGAAATGGGGTGTTGTTCTCAATAAATTTAACAACCTCAAATTCTTCTTCTGTCAAAGTGCCATGAGCACTCATAGATTTCTGGGTTAGTCTTCCACATAGGGTTATCAACTTTCCTATAAATAATCCTATTCCTCCCAATGAAGGAATCATAGCAAGCTTTCCTAAAATTTCCTAAGTTCTTTCTATCATAATATTCACTTGTGTTTCCTCATCCAGAACACAGTCTATGTCAAGGTCTCCTATTCTTGTTTCTATGCACTCTTTCTCTTTGAAGATCTTTGATAAGTTGATATCTCTGTGGTCATTCAAGGTTTCTTTCATTTGTAGTAACACAATCTATGATTCTTTCTGGGGTTCTACCATGGTCTTAGTTTCTTGGCCTTTCTTAGGGTTTTCTTGTCTCATATTCATTCTTTCAACCTTAGCAATCATTCTAGGGAAATCCAGAACATGATGGTCCATATATTTACAACAAATACAACTAGGTCTTCTATCAGGGAAACCCTTAGCAAGATGGCTTGGCCTTATGTAGCTATAACAAAGGGTTAATCCTCTCTTCCTCTTAAATGATCCCCGTCCTTTCTTGTACTACACACTAGGATCATGGTAGCTAGCTTGTAAAAAATTCTTCCTAGGATCCTACATCCATTTGTTAGTCCAAACATTCTTTCTATGCATAGCAATAACATATATTTCATTATTTCTATCAGATCTATTCATATCAATCTTTCTTTCTTCTAGTTGTAACCTAGTTTTTAGACTAGGACCAAATTTATCAAACATACCTAGATCCATACTTTTGAAACACAAATTTCCACTTATCTTACCTTTATCAAAGCACAAATATTTCAGATCTTACCTCTTTAATAAAAAAAAATCACTGATCTTACCTCTATGAGAGCACAAATCTTTCAGATCTTACCTCTTTTCTTCAGATCTACCTCCTTTCTTAGCACAAAACTTCGTAAGTCAAGTAGAATACTGTGCACTAAAGAAACAGATCTACGTATAGAGATTTCTTTCTTTTCCCCAGTTCCCAACAATCACAGTTTTAGGTCCCAGCAACAGAACCATTTATTGGCACAGGGGTAGACCCAGGGTTCAATGCTTCAACAATGCACCAACAAAACCCTAACTACCGGCCCTTTCGACAACACTTGAGAAGCAGATGGAGTCTCACCCAAGGTAGAGGCAGGGGTGGTTGTAGGACTCCAATGTCTTCAACCTTAGCTAGGACACAGATCTGTGATTACAATACTCTAACAAATCACTTAGTAGTTTTCTTTCATTAGTACTTAACCTTTGTCTATAGCGCAAATAAACCCTAATTACAGCGCAGTGCAGTCTTCAACAAGATTCAACACATTCAAGCACCAAGAACATCAACATAGATCAGATCTAGCATCTCATTCACATCATTAGGCACCAAGCTATCATATTCATCTAAGCATACGTCATTGTACTAAGAACTAATCATATGAGCCATAAAGCAACCATAACACAAGATATATGTGGTTCACCCCCATCCTGGGGCTATGTCCACCAACTCTTTGTCTTCTTTATTATCTTTTGTCAATCATCTACATGCACAGAGCCATAAGGTCCTACTCCGCATAGGAAAGGAGGTATACATGCACCTCACCAGATCCTCCTTCCCCGAGCTAGGTTACAACACAAAGCCTTTACACAATCTCTTACAGTCACTTGCACTTAGCCTTGCAAGTCTCACACAGTATGCACAAAGCATGTACAACTATCACTTGCACTTAGCACATTGGCCTTCACTTGCCCTTTTTAACTTAGCATCACATACACCCCTTACTTACATCACCTATATTTCTATTTATACATGACAGAAAGGGCCTAAACATGGCTAAACCCATGGTCTGACATCCCCATACCCGTTACATAATCCCTAATCCCAAAAATGCCCAAAAAGGGGTTGAGATCCTGCGATCTTTGCTTCGACTTGCGCTCCGCCTTCGATGGCCTGTCAAAGTCCCAAAATAGGTCAAACCTAACCAAGGGTCTCCAAAACTTGGTCAAGGGCCAAAAAATCTCAAGGATAATCTATTCATGGATCAAACTAGTTGAAGCAACATGATGATCAACATCATTTTGAATTTCATTTGACAAAGGATGATATGGATTGGATCATTATATTATTCATCATTTATCTTTGTAATATCCCCATTACCAAACTACTCTGATACCATAATGTAACATCCCCATTACCAAACTTCTTTGATACCATAATATAACATCCCCATTACCAAACTTCTCTAATACCAATTTGTAACGTTACCCAAATTACTAGCGAGCAATGCTACTCCAAATTTTAGTGTGTAGATTCTACTCTGTAACATTGATCTACATAGAATTACTTGAAGTAACGTTCTTAACCCCAAGATGGGTTGAGACACACCAATTTTAATCTTTTTACAAAATTTATAATAGGAGAAGAAACACAATACAACTGTGTGCACAAAAATACCAATCACACAACATTATTGTACACATAATCCACTATGAACATGTTATCTCTATTGTGCGTGTAAACATTCTGTCATCACACGCAAATTCTATTTTCCTTGTGCGCGTAGACTACTTCTCTGTGCACACAAGAGAATATAGACTGTTGTGCACACAGATTATCCCCTGCATGCAGGACCATTCTAACTTAGCTTCATAGACTCATGACCATTATCATAAGGTTAACTTAACAGGAATAATTAACAACAATTATCAGACTCATGCACAACTACAAATATTGAATATCAACACCACACTTACATGTGAAAGAAACATTATATAGAATAACATCAATTACTTATATACAATAACATATAAGAATTAAAACCATATTAAACATAGATAATTAAGCACACAATAAATGAGACAAGCACATAAAGACACTTATATTTTATGAAAAGTCACCAACTGCACGCAGAACTCGGATGTTCTTCCCAACCATAGTCTTTATTTCTCATATACTTTCAACAAAAGTTCACCCCCAAGTTGGGGATTAACTCCACCAGGGAAAAAGGGTTCCCAATGCTAGGCTAAGGTTTGATAACCAAAACAATTGTTCAGTCCAAGGTGCTCGCTTCTACAACTAGTCTACATTCTGTCATTCACCGCATGCCTGTTACACCCAAGGAAGTGTTCCCCTTCTCTTCTCAACAGTCCCTCGACTACCCCACCTCCCTTTCAGGGTTCTAGCAATAAGTCTAACATGAAGTATCATATCCCTAGAAATAATGCCCAGTGCACCAGAGAAAAATTATCAGCAAAACTCTCACCCTGAGAGAATGCTCACGGGCTTTGCAACCCTCCTTTTCGAAAAAAGATATCTCACCTAGAGAGAATGCTCATAGGCCTAAAAACTTGCCTCTTCGACAACACAAATACTTTAGTTACAATACATAAAATCCCCTTTATAATATTTTCTTTGTAGATAAGGTAATAGTCTTCCTTTCTCAGATGGTTCGACTGTTATAACCCTAGATTGCACTATCCCTGCTTACCTGGCATCAGGCCTACTCATGCCTCTTCCTAGCCAAAGACATGCTGAGAAATTCCTCAAAAAACCACTTAAAACAAGAAACCCGCGCCCTAACTTCTCACTGGGCGCGGACATCCGCTTGCTGTCCTTATACTGCACGCGGGCATCCGCAGGCTAACCCAAAACAGCCCGTGGGTACCTAACAAAGCAAAAAATCAGGAAAGTTTCCGCCGGGACACGAGGCTTTTTGTCAGTTAACTGGAACTCCGAGCCATGCATGGCCGAGAGTTCTCCAAAAAGCCTAGCTCCTTCTAGCCTATAAAAGGAGGGGTAGGGGTACTATTCAAAGGAGGAAAAATCATAGCAAAGAAACTCTGCCAAATTGCCAAGCCAGTTTTGTCCCAACCCTATAGCCTTGCCTCAAGCTTTAGGAGAAACTCAAGAAGCAGCAGTTGGAGGACAAAAAGAAGAGGAAGAGCCCAGGATCAGGATCATGGAACGGTGACCGGCCTTAGAAATCATTGTAATTTGATTCATATTGAAGTTAATGAAAAAGATACTTTTCCCGTCCCGAATACATGAATCTCATCTATGTTATTTGATTTATGTTTTCTCTCTAACCCCCTAGTAGATCAGTAGCATGCATGCATAGTATTGTCTTGATTGCAGGAAGCTTTGTGGAAGGATCAGCAGGAACAAGGATATAACAACTCAATGGAGGATCTACTTCAACCGTCCGAAAAAGGTTGATTTATTCTTCCCGTGTTTGCCTGAGAAAAGGGGTTGAGATTTTGGGTAGAAGGTTAAAAGTTAAATCTTAAGGGTCATGATCTATGTATAAGTTTAGAGCCCTAGCTTATTAGTCTGTAGGGTAGAATACCCAACAACAGAATTGGCGACTCCACTGGGGATTTATATTTTACTCTTAGGGTTTCCTGGTTTGGTGAAAGATCTTTTGGTAGTTCAAAGGATTAGGTTTCAGTTTCTTTGTTGTTTTTTGTTTTCTATTAGTCGAAAGCTAGCAGAGAGCCTGGTTATCAATACCAGTTCTCTTTGACTAACGCTCGACATTTTCTTTTCGGAACACACAGAGGTACCCGTGGCCTGCATAAGCCCTGCTCGCGGGTGACCCGCGCCCTAACCTTCTACAGCGCGTGGATATCTGCGTCCTGTAGTGGTTTCAGTAGCGTGTAGTGACCAGGAAGTTTAAGAGGCAGTCCCCTCTTCCCCTGTCAGAAGCTTATCTTCTCAGGGGGCTTTCTGGATCCTGTCTGGGTCTGAATTGGTTTATAGTCTTGTGTTTCAGTCTTTCTTGTTGTGTGTTTCTTCACATTGGTTTTTC
>ML780924.1:554293-590573 GCA_009831015.1 Picea engelmannii
TTGGTTTATTCTTCCCGTGTTTGCCTGAGAAAAGGGGTTGAGATTTTGGGTAGAAGGTTAAAAGTTAAATCTTAAGGGTCATGATCTGTGTATAAGTTTAGAGCCCTAGCTTATTAGTCTGTAGGGTAGAATACCCAACAACATCGACCCCTTCTACACATGAGAATAAATGTCTCCCCCAAGAATGAGTTATCCCTCCAAAAGTACACTTAAGCCAAAAATATATATTGTATGCCTTAATATGGACACTTTTCACCTTCAGAACTAGATTTATCCACTTGGTGACTTGTTCCCATCTCTCGGGGACTTAGGATAAATAAATAACTTTTCAGAAATATTAATAAAATATTCCCTAGGACTTAAGTCCCCCCCTTTTCATTTTTTGTGGAGTTATCCCCCCATCTCATTACATCTAATCTATCTGCAAAAATGATGTGATATTATTAATAACTTGAGTGTGATTAAAAATTACAAGGATAGGCACACTAGCATATTTCGGTCCTGGCTCACTAGCCTCATAACCACACAGTCTCTCTNATATATATATATATATATATATATATATATATATATATATATATATATATATATATCGACTCAATGCGCATTTCAATGTAATCCCCACACACTTAATCAAGTGTGCACAACAAAGTGAAATGTGTGCACCCTTCCTTTGATGTGTAACCATGCACACTTACCCAGGTGTGCACAGTACTATGAAATGTGTGCACTCATTTTTTTATAACAATCCTCACACACTACTTAGGTGAACAGAAAACAAATACTTGGTGCCAATGTCTCACTAGCCTATATGTACATTTCCATTACAATTGGTACCAATGGATCACCAACCTATATGTACAATTGCAAAGGGTTTTGGATTAGGGACATTACATTCACCTCCCCCTTATTTATGGACTATCCTCAGTGAATTATATACACACGTACATACAAAATTTCAAAAGTATTAAAAAATATGTGGATACTCTACCCAGATAGCATCCTCACTCTCCAAAGTTGCATCCTCATGACCGTACCAAGTCCATTGGACCTTTACTAGATCCATGGCTCAATTCTAGAGATGTATGATTTTTTGATCCAATATGCAAATCGGTTGCACTCGAAAATTACCTTTTGGATGTACCTGAATCACATTCCAATCAACAATATGATTAGCATCAGGTACATAATTTTTAAGAAATGATACATGGAAAATATTATGAATATACAAGGATGTAGGAAATGCAAGCATATATGAAACATGACCAATCCTCTCTAGGATTTCAAATGGCCCAAAGTATCGTGCAACCATCTTATAACAATTTCCAACTTCAGGAAACTACGTTTGTATTTTACTTGCAAGAACACATGGTCACCCACTTTAAATTGTTTGTGGGTTCTTCCTTTATCTACGCATCTTTTCTTCCTGTCTTGGGAAGCCTTTAAATTCTTCCTTATCTTTACCATATTCTCTTCCATTTCCCTAAGCAGACCTGTTCCAACCACTATGCATTTTGTTGGTTTTTCCCAACTCATTGGTGTGTTGTGATTTCTACCATAAAGTTGTTCAAATGGGATCATCTTTAAAGATGCTTGATACCCATTTTTGTAAGTAAACTCTACCAAGTGAAGGTATTCTTCCCTTTTTGATGGTTTGTCCATCACATACATTCTAAGAATATCTTCAATCACCTGATTTTCCCTCTTTGTTTTTCCATTTGTCTTACAGTGATATGTTGTGATAAAGTTCATGTTTTTCCCAAATCCTTTGAATATTCCTTTCCAAACATTCGATGTGAACAACCCCCTAGGTGTAGAATAGTCGATGATGGAGTGTAATGTAAAGGCACTTAGTTATGTAAAGTCATCGTTTCAAAACCCTCAATTTACCTTGTTTTTCGCATGAGGGGACGTGTTGGCATGCCTGGGGTTATAGTGGTAGCATTCAGAAAACAAGACCACATGTCACGCGAGTACATGCCCAACAGTGGTTGATTTCCCTAGTCAACAAAAAAAAATGTTCGATGTGAAATTCCAATATCTATTAGACATAATTGTCTTAGGTACACCATGCAACTTAGCAATTTCTCACATGTATATTTCAGCAATGTTGGCTTCCTTATGCAATGACTTCACTGGAATAAAATGGGCAGCTTTAGTAAGCTCTACCACCACTACCATAATAGAATCATGTTTCTTAGCATTCCTAGGTAGCTTAGCGATGAAATCCATGGTTATAATTTCCCACTTCCACTCAGGAATGGGAAAAGGTTGTAGAAAACCAGTAGGATGTATGTGCTCAGTCTTGACCTTTTGACATTCAAGGCATCTGGCAATAAAATTGGCAACCTCCTTTTTTATTCCTAGCCAATAATATTTCTTTTTGACCACTACAATTGTCTTTTGGTAGCCTAGGCATCATGCATAAGGAACTTTATGCATCTATAACAATAAAAAATCTTTCAACTCCTGAACATTTTTCACATAAAGTATGTGCCTATACATGAGGATTCCATCCTCTCTTAGCTCATAAACTTCCAATTTCTGCTATGACATACCTTGCTGTAAATTTTCCTTTATGTCCACATAGTGTTGATCTGATTTGGAAACCTCTAAAAAAATTTCACATAAATTCGATTTGTACATGCTAATGGTTGTAGCATGCATTTCATGAACCCTCCTACTGAGTGCATCAACTAACTTTTTCTCTTCTCCTATGATACGATTTTATGTCAAATTCATACTCATTGAGGAATTCTAACCACCTACTTTGTCTGGCATTTAAGCTTGGTTGTCCAAATAGATACTTCAGACCACTATGGTTTGTTCTCAGCTCAAATATTTTACCCATGAGATAGTTATGCCACATATTCAAGGTATGCATTATGTTGGCCAATTCTAAGTCATGAGTAGTATAGAACCTTTCATGCTCTTTAAACTTTCTTGATTCATAGCACATCAGATGCTCATTCTGACTAAGGACTCCATTGATCCATTCCTTTCATGCATCCGTCCACACAACAAAGTCTTCATATGAATCAACAATTCTCAAAATTGGTGTACTTGTCAACAAACTCTTCAAGTCTTGAAAAATCCTTGCACAATCCAAAGTCCATTCAAATCACACACCTTTGTTTTACAAGGATTGGATTGGATGCACAATCTTTGAGAATCCTTCAAGAAACCTTATGTAATAACCTACAAGTACCATAAAGGACCTCACCTCTATGACATTTTTTGGTATTGGCCATTCCTCAATGGCTTTTATCTTTTCCGGATCCAAAGCTATTCCTTCCTTGGAAATGATATGACCCAAATAATGAATCCGTCACTAGTAAAATGAGCACTTGCTAAACTTTGCATACAATTGATGTTCTCTCAAAAATTGTAGACCCATCCTCAAGTGTTTCTAGTGATATTCATAAAAATTTGAGTAAATAAGTATGTCATCCATAAATACAATGACAAACTTACCTAAGTAATTTTTGAAAAGCTCCATTCAAAAAACACATGAAGACAGTTGGTGCATTTGACAATCTGAATGAAACCATTGTGAATTCATAATGTTCATACCTCGTTCTAAAGGAAGTATTTTTGATGTCTTATTCTTTAATTCTCACTTGGTGATATCCATATCTGATATGAATGTTTGAAAATATATGTGTGCCCCTCAGTTGATCAAAGAGGTCATCTATCCTTGGAAAAATATACTTGTTCTTTAGTGTTACTTTGTTCAACTGCCCGAAGTCAATACAAAGTCTCAATGTACCATCCTTCTTCTTCACAAGAAATAATAGGGCACCCCAAGGTGACACACTTGGGAATATATACCCCTTCTTCATAATCTCTTCAAGTTTCATCTGCAATTGCTTTATCTCTAGCATACTCATCCTATAAGGAGTATTGGATGTGGGTGTTTCTCCAGGCATCAAATTTATAGAGAAATCAATATCTATTTTCAATGGCAACCCTAATATCTCTTTAAATACATTCTCAAATTCTTTCAGTACTACGTAGTCTTCAACATTTGGTCCTTTATCCTTAGGTTCCTCCTCCATGTGCACTGCAAATACTTGAAATCATTTTTTTATCTTTTCTTCAATTCATGTAAGGCTGAAAATTCTCTGATAGTTACAGCTCTTGGAATGCCTTGAATTACTCTTAAGTTTCCTTCCTCATATAAGCAAGTAAATTGCTTATTGTAATAGTATATAAAATCATGATGCTAGTCCAACCAATCCATACCAATGAGGAAATCATAAGAACCCAACTCTATGATATTAAAATCAGCTTTGGTGCGCAATACAATCAGTTCCATTGAACATGCCTTAACCATCTCATTAATTTTCCTTTTTTGTCCTATAACTAACTGCACCAACCAAGGTTTTCCAAGATTGCTTCTTGGAAATTGGAATCTTTCCACCATCTTAAGATCTAGATACATATTAATAGATCTTGAATAAATTAAAATCGCAATGTGTTGGTCATTAATCTTACCTTCCACTTCAATCATGTGAGACTAAAACTCATCTTGATTATTATCCAGGGCTGCGTAAATCCTTAGTACATTTCTGCCCAAGTATTCAACTTTCGTAGCTTGTTGTACATTCTGTGCAATCCATGATTTTTCACCTCTTTGAGGGAAATATCTACGCATATGATCTATGCCACAACCCAAAAATCGAATAGTTTGTTTCCTTGGTTTATTCCCCATTGTCTCTATCATTCTGGGCTCATTAAGAGTTGGTTGTCCTTGAACAATATTTATGAAAAATGGTGGCTTATTCCCCTTCTTCCTATGTTCCACCTTGCTTTTCATCTTGTCTTCTCAAGCCTTTTGGAAAGTCGCTCTTACCCTTTGTTGATCATAAATACATTTAGCGTGCCTTATGGTTTCCTTCAATGTCTTCGGGTCATCATATTGTATCTTGTTATTGATAAATTTGGGAAACCCACTCAGGTACCTCTGAATTTTAACTTTCTCATCCTTGATGAGTTCGACATATTTTAACAACTCCAAGAATATTCTTTCATATTCATCTATTGTCATACTCCCAAAATTGAGTTCAAATAAATCCTTCATTTTCTTGTCATAATATCTCTTGGTTAATTATTTATTTTGAAAATACCTCTTGAATTCCCTTAAAGTAAACTTCTTTTCATCAATGCATTTCACTTGCACAAATTAATCCCACCACATTGAATCTTTTCCTTTTAGTTGATACATGGAATTCTCCCTTCTTCATGCACATAATAATTATGCAGTAGGAAGTACTTTCGCATACCAATCAACTAGGTCTTTGCATATTCATCCTTATTGTGCTCATTGTCAAAGGTAGGAGGCTTGATCTTATTCATTTCTCCATGTAGCTCATCTATCCCGGTCCTTCTCTTATAATTTATAATAGGAGATGGACTTGAGATACTACGTGCTTGATCTAGGTGGATATTGGTGGCCACCCACCTATTCCAATTGGCTCCTCTTGACAATTTTTAGTTCAATACGTTCTTTTGTACTTCTTTGTAATTGTGGGTTCTACACTTCTGGGGTTGTATGAATACCTACACATATTCCATGTGGAGAGTGGTGGCCACCCACCCAATCCAACTGTCTTATTTTGGAATTTTTCATGTCAACACATCTTTTTGTACTTCCAGGGCCATTTTGGGGCCCTAAATAGGTTTTTTTTGGTGTACCACAGTCAAACTATAGACGAAGTTAGATTTTGATGACATAATGCATAGTTCTTGAAAATACCTTTCCAACGGGCTATCACGTGTCTAAAATGGATATCGTATGCAAAAGTTACGACCCCGGGAAGTTAATGTACTAACTTACCCAAACAAGGTCCACATGATTTTTGGCGTTTCATCTCCTAGGGTTAGGTTTTTGGATGTATAGGGTTTTGGCATTCATGTTATCATAACAAGGATTTCAAAGCCTCATTGTCATCATATTCTTGTGAATGAGAACAGTCGTCACATCTCTTCTCAGAGATAAAGTTTCCACCATTCTAGGGAGTCTTGCACTCTATATTTTTACAGTCTCTTTACAATTATTTCATTAATAGAAATCAAGTATTGTTGTATTTCTCTCTTTCTAGAAATTTTCATGAGTATTTCATTGTAATTTCTCTACTTTCATTTCGTTCCAAAAATAATATGTATCAGTGGTATCATAGAAAGGTTCTCTTGATAATTTTTTATTGCATGTCCCTGACAAGGTCCGAGTATAACCAGTTGGTCTCTCTTGAGGAAAATCACTCTCGCACGCCCAAGAAAACCTAAATAGTGACAGAAAATAAAAGTTATGGAGAAGAAGATTCTATTAACCTATTTCTCGAGCAAGCTCTCACATGACAAAGGGACAAAATTATGGAGAATTGTTCACACATCGTTCAATGCCTACCGATAGCAACAAGTGCATCTTCATCAAGCTACCATTTTGGAGGAACCTCCCCCTTCAAGGTACAAGTTAATTTTGATATTCCCATATTTGAAGGTTGGATAGATGCGGATGCCATAGAAAAATGGTTAAATATATTATAAGGTTATTTTTCTGTTCAAAAATTTTTTGATAAGGAAAAAATCACCTTCGCACTCCTTAAGGATCTTCCCCATGTCAAACATTGGTGGGAAAATTATTGGGAGAAAATTTCCATAGAGGAATCTAGATTAAATGGGGTCGATCCCACTTGGGATATTTTTGTGGATGTGATCAACAAATAATACTATCCTTTTGATAACTATGAATATGAGTACATGAGATGGACCACATTGCAGAAAGAGAAGAGCCAAATAATGTCAGAGTTCACAAATATTTTCCATACCTTACACACCAAGTTGTGTATCAAAGACTCTGAGTGACATATGGTTCTAAAATATTGTGGGGCTCTACATAGGTACATCAAAACTAAAGAGGATTTCCTAAACATATCATCATTGGGAGCTACTTATCGATATGTTGTCAAAATCGAGCAGAAATTTAGGCACCATAACAAATGGGAATTAATATCTACAAATATACAACAACCAAAGCATGGTAAAGACAACCCTAACCAATAGCCTCTAGACAACCAATCCAAGACACGAGACAAGAATGGTAAAGAAAAGATGAATAATGACACTGGGAAGTGGTTTGACTTCCATAAAATCCCCTGGCACAACACTGATGAATTTCTCTCGAAATATTCATTGATGTTTGAGGCCAAATACATGGAGCCGAACCCTAATTCCAAATCCGATCTAGAAAATATTGAAACTAGATAGATCATCGACGCAGACCCCACTGCTACTGTCGTGACCACAACAATTCAAACAGAAGAACCATTAGATTGTAAAGAGGGGAAGTGCCTCTTCCATTAACAAATGTGGGTGAAGGGGACCCCATTTCATTTCATTGTTGATAATGATATCCAGAAGAACCTCATATCAGATAAGGTCATCAAATATTTAGGGTTGTCGACAACACCACACCCGCATCCATACAACATTAGGTGGCTTCACCAGGGATGAGATCTTTGTGTCAGCCAGTAGTGATTCATGTCCTATGGAATCCAACCCTTCAAGGATGAGGTAGTTTGTGATGTTTCCCCTCTTGATGCATGTGATGTTGTTTTGGTCCAACCATATAAATATAAACATCATGTTGTCTATGAGTCTAGACCCTGTAGTGTCATTATTACTCTGGGCGGTCATCTCTATAGGATACCAGAGGTAGTTCTGACTACTGCTCCACAAAAACAGTGTCGCAAAGTAATCTCTCATACTATGAAATTCATCCTCTTCACAATCTATTCAAAGGATGCACAAAAGACCACTACAACCACTGCAACATAAACACCTCCTATCCACCAAAAATAGATTTTTGAAGAGAAATAAGATATTTTTTCTTCACCTGCAATGGTAACTACAAAATGACCCATCAAATCCAAAGACAATAGGTTGGTGGAATAGATTCAACCCCGCCAACAACAGGTTTATGAAAGTCTTCCACAGACCAAGAAACACAACTTCTCCAACAAGGCACGCAACTCACCAAGATTCAGATTCATAAAAATATTCCACCTCTTCCTTGGGTACTCAATGCAATAGATATCATTGCTTCCTAAGGGGAGAGGACATATCCAGGTGGATATTGGTGGTCACCCACCTATTCCAACTAGATCCTCTTGTCAGCTTTTAGTTCCATGCATTCTTTTGTACTTATTTGTAATTGTCGATTCTACACTTATGGGGCTGTCTGAAGCCCTACACATCTTCCAAGTGGAGACTGGTGCCTATCCACCTAATCCAATTGGCTTATTTTGGAATTTTTCATGTCAGTGCATCTTTCTATACTTCTAGGGACATTTTGGGGCCCTAAACAATGTTTTTTGGCATTCCACAATAAAATTGTATACATATTCAAAGTTTGACGGCATAATGCATAGTTCTCGAAAAGACCTTTCCAATGGGCTATCACATGCCTAAAACGAAGATCGCATGCAAAATTTTCGACCTCGGGAAGTTAATGTACTAACTTACCCAAACGGGGCCCACATTACTTTTGGAGTTTCATCTCCCAGGGTTAGGTTTTTGGATGTCTATGGTTTTGTAATTCATGTTTATCATAAAAATCATTTCAGAGCCTCATTGTAACCATATTCTTATGAATGAGTGCAGTCATCACATCTCTTCTCAAAGATAAAGCTGCGACCATTCTAGCGAGTCTTGCACTCTATATTTTTACAGTCTCTTTACAATTCTTTCATTAATAGAAATCAAGTATTGTTGTATTTCTCTGTTTCTGGTAATTTTCATGAGTATTTCATTGTAATTTCTCTTCTTTCATTTCGATCCAAAAATAATCCGGATCAACGCTTTCCTAAATGAATGATTTGGTGAGTGAGGATGATTCCTATTAGCACTTCTTGTTCCTCTTCTCTTTTCATCATGAGACTTGTGACTCCTTGACCTACTTGAATCTATCTCCTTATCCATTTTTTTTCTATTCTATCCAAGCTTTGCATAAACTTGATATTCAAGTCATCTTGTTGCTACTTGGATTTCACAATCCTTTTATGATCAACTTTATAGATTTGGACATCATTTTGAAGTCCCTATATGGTTTCTACCAATTTTATGCGCTCCTCCTTGGATTATGTACCATCAACAACCAAACTGACATACAAATCCCCAAATTTATCGTCATGGCTATAATATCTCTATGCATCTTTCGTTCCTTTTGACTTTCTGCATTGATTTTTTCTTTCTCTAATAGTTGTTAACTCTACAAAATGTGCAGGAAATAAGTTTTTTTAGATGAATTCATTAAAACTCTGCACCATTTTTTCAAAATCCTTTCTTATGATTTATTGGGTGAATAATTGGACTCCTTTGTCCAAAATTTTCCCAATGACTACTCCCTTATGCAATCCTCGGTCTTGTGCAATATATCATGACCATTTGGAATTCATCCAAATACCCTTTTACTCTTTATTACTTTCTTAAGAATCCCATATGTGCACTGGTATTCAACATATACCAATGTGCAATGACAATATTTAACATAGACATTACCTATCAGTATTACGCATGCACCACTAGTTTTACTCCATGCAACCCCAAATTCCTAGTGCGCACACCCATGCACTATTGTTTTCTACATAGTTTCGATGTTGCACCCCACAATGTCCAAAATTTAGTGTGCACACTTTCACATTCTTATTTTAGGCTCACCATGGCCACATTGTAATTCCTGAATTCCCCAACTTACCAATACAATTTTTTCCTTGTGTAGAACCTCATACCATGTAGGCTTAGTGTTGAAACCGGAGCTCTGATACCATAATGTAACATCTCCATTACCAAACTACTTTGCTACCATAATGTAACATCCCCATTACCAAACTTCTATGATACCATAATGTAACATCCCCATTACCAAACTATTCTAATACCAATTTGTAACATTACCCAGCTTACGACTGAGCAATGCTACTCCAAAATTTAGTGCACAAATTCTACTTTATAACATTGATTTGTGCAAAATTACTTGAATTAACATGCTTGACCCCAATATAGGTCAAGCCACACCAAATTTACTCTTTTTACACAATTTATAATAGTGGAAGTAACATAATACAACTTCTCACACAAACATAATGAGCACACAACATTATTGTGCGTGTAATCCACTCTGAACATGTTATCTCTTCTACATGCACAACCATTCTAGCATCACACACTAGTTCTGCTTTCCTTTTGCATGCAGACTGCTTCCCTGTGCACACAAACAAATCCAACCTCTTATGGACACAGAGTATTTCCCTACACACATAGCCCTTCTAACTTCACCTTGGAGACTCATGACAATTATCATAAGGTTAACTTAACAATTATAACTAACAACAATTGTTATACTCATGCACAACTACAAATATTGAATATCAACACCACACTTACATGTGCAAGAAACATTATATAGAATAACAAAAATTACTTATATGCAACAAAATACACAAATTAAACCCATATTAAACATAGATAATCAAGAACATAGTAAACGAGACAAACACATAAAGACACTTATATTTTATGAAAAGCCACTAACTGTGTGTATAACTCAGATGTTACTCCCAACCATAGACTATGTTTCTCATATACTTTTAGCAACAGGTCACCCCCAAGATGGAGCTTAATTCCAATAGGGAAAAAGGGTTCAGTCTAAGGTGGCTATTGTTAAAACTAGACTACATTCTGTCATTCCCCACATTCCTATTACACCCAAGGAAGTGTGCCCCTTCTCTAGTCAATAGTCTCTCAGCTGCCCCACTTCCCTTCCAGGGTTCCAACAACAGGTTGTACAGGAATTCTTAGATCCCTGCAACTAATGCCCAGGGCACCAGGGAACAATTCCCAATAAAACTCTCACCTGGAGAGAATGCTCACGGTCCTGACAACCTACCTCTTCGATAGAAAATCTCTCGCCTAGAGAGATTGTTCACTGGGTTTGACAACCCGCCTCTTCGACAACAAAAATACTATGGTTACAAAATAAAAAAAACCTTTGCAATATTTTCTTTGCAGATAAGATAATAATCATCCTTTATCAGATGGTTCGACCCCTTCTGAATAAGAGAAATGAATGGCTTCCCCCAAGAATGATTTCTCCCTCTCAAAATAATCGTAATCCAAAAATATATATTGCATGACTTAAACTAGACACTTATCACCTTCAGAACTAGCCTTAGCCACTTGGTGACTCGTTCCCATCCCTCAAGAACTTAGGATAAATAAATATCCATAATTACTATTTTTAGAAATATTAATAAAATATTCCATGGACTTAAGTCCCCCACTTTTCCTTTTTCGTGGATTTCTCCCCCCATATCATTTCATCTAATATGTTTACATGTAGTGATGTGATACTATTAATAACTTGAGTGTGATTACATTTTACAAGGATAGGAGCACTGGCCTATTTTCATCTTGTCTTACCAACTTCATAACCACATAGGCTCTCTCTCTCTCTCTCTCTCTCTCTCTCTCTCTCTCTCTCTCTCCTTGATGCACACACACACACACACACACACACATATAACTCATATTGATGCACACTTCAAGGTAATCCCCGTGCAATTACTCAAGTGCACGCAACACAGTGAAATGTGTGCACCCAGCTTCCTTTGATGTGAAACCACACGCACTTACCCAGGTGTGTGAAAAGCTATGAAATGTGGCACCCATTTTCTTTTTATAAAAATCCTCGTGCACTACTCAAGTGCATGCAAAACCAATACTTGGTGTCAACAACTCACCAAACTATATGTACATTTCTATTTACAATTGGTACCAACGGATCACCAACCTATATGTACAACTACAAAAGGTTTCAGATTAGGGACATTACAATCTCAATGCTTTCAGAGTGGAAACAATTGGAGGAATTATCTTGCAGGGTCATTTTAATGGCAGGTCCCAGTTTGTAAAATTGGAGTTTGAAACCTTTTGGAGCCATTTTGAGGCATCAAACAACATTTTTGGGGGTTAAAACTTTCCCAACAATAGTCCAGACCCTGTGACCATATTATACACATTTATTCATTTCTAACAGTGAAACAATTGCGTAAATCAGAGCTCATATTCCAAATTTATGCCTCTCGCAAGTTGACCTACCGTGTTAACCACCATAGTATGAGAGGATGCCATGTCAGCCCCCGTTACTCACACATATGGGGCTAGACACATATTCAATTTAAAGAATATTATAAAAGGTCATGAATCTTATCACAATTGAGGGTTGACGAAGTCAAAAAACTACCCCTAGATGGCTATCGAGCTATGTTAAATATCAAGTCGTTGGGAGAAGAAGGGGTTCCATTCTATGTTATTGTATTTCGTTCCATAGTGGATTAGAACAAATGGGAGTGGGAAAATTAGAGATAATTATAGAGGGGTTTAATGTTATGTAATATCCTAGCATTTCATAAGTCTCATGTTACTCTATAGAGAGTTCCTTATCCTTTATACTTGCATTATTTCCATACCAAAGAAAAGAGAGTGGAGAAAGCTCACCTTCTAGCTGGGTTTTCTCCCATGAAGGTTTCCTAGGGAAAATATTTGTGTTATTTTGTGGATGATGTGTGATTGTATTTTAATGTTCTCTATTTTCCACATTTGATCTTTTTCATGCATAGGAAGAAACTCAGGAACTAAATATTCTGAAATCTAAAGGAATTTAACCTTCACAGTGTAGATTTCAATTTTATTTATCAGATTTGTTGCGACGAATTGTTCTAGTGGAATATCCACAACAATTTAAAGATCAAAGGATATTAGGTGTTCCTTCATCTATGGCCTTATATGAATACCTCATCAAAGAAAACCATTACTAGAAGCTTGATCCCAAGTTTTATATCCCCTATATGGTCCTCAAACATATTGGGCCAATGGCTTACAAATTGGAGCTCCATATCTACACTAAAATTCATCCAATCTTTCATGTATCTTGATTAAACAAAGTGGTTGGATCTAATTGTCATATATAAACTAGCCTTAAATAAATAGGCAAACAAGGTCCCATTTGGTTGTAACTTGAGGCTATTATCAACAAAAGAGAGAGTGTGTCCACCAATGCACTATCTAATAGGTCTTGATATATTGGAAGGACACACATCTGAAGGATGCCACATGGAGACCAATAGAGATCCTTCAACAATTTCTTTATCTCTAGCCTTAAGGAAAAAGCTTCTTTATAAGGGGGAGGACATGTTAGGGTCCTATGTTTAACCCCCTTGAGGAGATAGATAGGCTTCTATGTATTGAGGTCATATCTATTAAAAAAGGCCCATGTAGTAGATATAGTGTCCACAAAATAATTATGGGAAGTATTACTAGAAGGTTTTACCTACTAGAAAGTTCCTAGGAGGTTAGATGTAAACTATATAAATAAGTAGAAGGAAGGTAATAATATTTCTTGTGAATCATATTATAAGTGGATCTTTGCTAAGCGTATTGTTAATTGTTATGTTTTGGTTCTTTTGCAATTGCCTATTATTGTCATAATTTTTCATATTCTATCTAAATCTGGTTATAGTCTATCATTTCTACTATGTATATTTCATTTATCTAAGAAAGAACACCACAATTAACCTATCAAAACCTACAAGAGATCACTGAATACACCTACAACATAGCATGTTCATTCATGGGATAATTTAAATTTCCTCTAATTCTTTTTTTTACCTCCCATTTTTTTTTGTTGAACACCCTATAGAGCCATTTTGAGGCATCAAACAACATTTTTTGGGATCAAAACTTTCCCAAGAACAGATAGGACCATGTGACACTATTATACACATCGATGCCATTGCATAAATCAGAGCTCGTATTCCAAATTTATGGCTCCTGCAAGTTGACCTACCATGTTGACCACCATGGTATGAGAGGATGTCATGTCATCCCCCGTTACTCACACATATGGGACTAGACACATATGTAATTTCAAGAAAATTATAGAAGGTCCTAAACCTTATCATAATTGAGGGTTGGTGATGTCAAAAACCTACCCTAGATGGCTATTGAGCTATGTTAAATTTCAATCCACTAGGAGGAGAAGGGGTTCCATTCTATGTTATTGTATTTTGTTCCATAGAGGATTAGAAAAAATGGGAATGGGGAAATTAGAGAGAATTGTAGAGGGGTTTAATGTTATGTAGTATCCTAGCATGACATAAGTCTCAGGTTACTCTATAGACAGTGCCTTCTCCTTTATACTTTCATTATTTCCATACCAGAGAAAAGAGAGAGGAGAAGCCTCACCTACTAGATGGGTTTTCTCCCATAAAGGTTTCCCAGGGAAAATATTTATGTTATTTTGTGTATGATGTGTGATTGTATTTTACTGTTCACTATTTTCCACATTTTATCTTTTTCATGCATAGGAATAAATTCAGTAACTAAATATTCTGAAAGATAAAGGAATTTAACCTTCACATTGTAGATTTCAATTTTATTTATCAGATATATTGCGATGAACTGTTCTAGTGGAATATCCACGACAATTTAAAGTTCAAAGGATAATAGGTGTTCCTTCATCTGTGACCTTACATGAATACCTCTTCAAATAAAACCACCATTATAAGATTTATCCCAAGTTTTATATCCCCTATATGGTCCTCAAACATATTGGGCCAATGGCTTACAAATTGGAGCTCCCTATCTACACTAAAATTCATCCAATCTTTCATGTATCTTAATTAAACAAAGTGGTTGGATCTAATTGTCATATACAAACTAGCCTTATAGAAATATAAAAAAAAGGTTTCATTTGGTTGTAACTTGAGGCTATTGTCGACAAAAGAGAGAGTGTGTCTACCAACTCACTAACTAATTGGTCTTGATATAATGGAATGACACACATCCCAATAATTCCACATGGAGACCAATAGATATCCTTCAACAATTTCCTTATCTCTGTCCTTAAGGACAATGCTTATTTATAAGTGGGAGATCATGTTAGGGTCCTACACCTAACCCCCTTGAACAGATAGATAGGTTTCTATGTATTGAGGTCATATCTATTAAATAAGGCCCATGTAGTAGATATAGTGTCCAAGAAATAATTGTAAGAAGTATTACTAGAAGGTTTTAACTGCTAGAAATTTCTTAGGAGGTTAGATGTAAACTATATAAAGAAGTAGAAGGAAGGTAATGAGATTACTTATGAAGCATATTATCAGTGGATTTATGATAAGAATACTGTTAATTGTGATTTTTTGGTTCTCCTACAATTGCCTATTATTGTGATAATTTTTTATATTCTCTCTAAATCTTGTTATAGTCTATCATTTCTAATCTGTACATTTCAGTCTCTACTAAATAACACCACAATTAACCTATTAAAACCTATAAGGGATCACTCAATACACCTACAACATAACATGTTCATTCATGGGATAATTTAAAGTTCCTCTAATTCCTTTTTTATCTCGAATTTGTTTTTTGTTGAACACCCTCTAGAGCCATTTTGAGGAATCAAACAACATTGTTTGGTGTCAAAGCTTTTCCAAGAACAATTAGGACCATGTGAAACTATTATACACATAGATTCCTTTCCAACAGTGCAAAAATTGTGTAAATCAGAGCTCATATGCAAAATGTATGCCTCCCACAAGTTGACCTATCGTGTTGACCACCATGGTATGAGAGGATGGCATGTCAACCCCTATTACTCACACATATGTGGCTAGACATGTATGTAATTTCAAGAATATTATAGAAGGTCCTAAACCTTATCATAATTGAGGGTTGACGAAGTCAAAAACCTACCCCTAGATGGCTATCGAGCTATGTTAAATATGAAGCCACTAGGAGAAGAAGGGGTTCCATTCTATGTGTTGGCATAGGGGAAGGCCCGGGGTTCAATGCTTTAACAATGCACTAACAAAACCCTAACTACTGGCCCTTTCGACAACACCTACGAAGTAGGCGAAGTCTCACCCAAGGTAGCGGCAAGGGGGGTTACAAGACTCTGGTGTCTGTAACCAGGCTAGGACACATATCTGTGATTATAACACTTTGAAAAGGACTTTAATAACACTCAACATGAGATATGCATTAGTTCATTAGCTTCATTAACATCGCAGAACAAAACCTAAGATAGATCGATGCAATAACTTAAGCATTTCATCTACTTGGCACATAACACAGAGTTAGATCTAACATTCATTCATCCTTAACACATGTGAAGCACTAAGCATTTATATATCTATATAACATACATAATAACAAATCACTAAGTAGATAAATGAAAACATAACATAGCACAAAGCACACCAAAGACACAAGATATATGTGGTTCACCCCAGTGTGGGGCTATGTCCACCAACTGCTTCGTCTTTTTTATTATTCTTATGAATCTCTTACATTCACCAGATCCTTTGTACTAATCCATAAAGATAAGCTCCATAGAGGACAGGAGATATGTGCACTGAGTGCCAGGTCCTCCTTCCCAAAACTAGGTCATTGCACAAAGCCAACTTATTTATCAAGAGCAGAGCCTTACATACACGATTTGTTGCACAAAGAAACCCAAAACTATTGCACTTAGCCACTTAGACTTTTCTCTCTAAGTCTCTTACCTTGCTTAGTTACTTCTACCTTACAGTATTACTTATTTATACTTTTAAATCAAGTCCTAATCATGGGTAAACCCATGGGCCAACATCCCATAACCCATTACAAAAACCCTAATGAACCCCTTGTTGGGTCACATAGCCTGAAAAACAAGTGAAATCAATGATCTTAGCTTTGCCATGGTGCTCCATCTTCGATCCTACGTTGAAGTTCAAAAAGTGGTCAAACCTGACCAAGATTTTTCTCAAAACTTGGTCGAGGGCCAATAGGCCCCCAACAATCACCTGTGACTCATATTGAGTTACTCATGTCTAGGAAACGTTGCTTCAAAGGCCTCGAGATTCACTCAAGAGGCCTCGACTTGATGCTTCGCCTGAGCCTCCTGCTCAATAAGCTCTTGAATCATCTACTCTGTAACAAGGCCTTCTAGGCATTGTTTGATTGTTGCAACCACTTGGTCCAGTTGCGAGCCTTTTTCTTCAATTTCTTCAAACAAATTCCAGGCCTTGTCCTGCACAATTTCTAGCTTCTGCATGACTTCCATTACTCTACCTTGGATGGCAATGATTTGTTGTTGTACTGCGCATTGTTCTTTTGATCTCTTCATTCTCTTGACTGCGGTGAGAAACTTCATCTACGCCTGCATGGATAAGGCCTACTGATCCACCTCCTGTAACTACGCTTCCAGTTTACTTATCTCTGGGTCTTCTGCGAGGAACTCATAAGTCTACTCACTTCTATCTCTTAGTTATTTTCATTCTGAGGTGAGGGCTATGATCCTTCCAATTGCATTCTTAGTGGCTCCCTCCCTTTGATCACGCACCTCCTACAGAGTGCTCAACACTTCTTGAATCTCCAACTTTGTTATCCTCTCTTGAAGCTGTTGGATGGCTTCAATGAGCTTCACCACTTGAATCTCAACCGATTCTTGTTCCTCCTATGCCAATCTTGGCATAGAGCGAAGTGATTTATTCACCAATTCTTTGACTGCGGTCTGCTCCATGAGAAGCTGGTCCTTTTCTCTCTGTATCTTCAGTTTGTCCTCCTCAAGCATCTCCCGAAACTCATCTTTATCATTTTCATAGGCAGTTACGCAGTACCGTGAAACTCGTAGTTTCTCTAGGACTTCCTCTTTCTCTTGCTTCAGGTATTCTATAGCCTTCTCCTTTTCTTCTTGGACTTTCTAAAGTCGAGCCTCTATCGCATCTGCAAGTCTTCTTAATTGGGTAGGTTCATCCCCTAGTTCTGCAACCTATGACGAAGAAGGCATAGTAGGTAGTGTGTGGACTAAATGAATAGCTTGTTAAATTTCCTTTAGTTCCTTCTCGACCCTTTCATACAACTCTTCCTTCTTTGCTCCATATCTCTATAAGAGATATTCAGACGCATCCTCCATCGCTACGCAGACTAGACTAATATAATCTTCTGTGAGCATGGACTCTAACTGGGGATTACTATCGTGGGTCTTCTTTCTTGCTGAAGGTTTCTTTGGAAAAACCTTTCTCTTTTGCGGTGTTATAGTAGAGAGATCTTTTGACGGTGTGGCTTCACCTTCACCTCGATTTTCTCCTTCATCCCCTCCTACTTATCCATTTGCATCGTCTCCTCCTCCTGGTGAGCCGGATCCATTTCCTTCAGATGTGTTGTCTTCCTCATCAATCTCTATATTCTCGACTTCCTCCTTTTTCTTTTTCTTCTTCGCACTGGACTTTCCATCATGCTTGACCCAGGTGACCAGGGGGCTTCCTATGATGTCGGGGTTGGAGAGTTCTGCATCACCAACCGGTATAAGGAACTCCTCCACCCACTCCTTTATGATCTGTACCATTTCGTCGTGTGTCATCTTATCATATGTTTGCAACTCTTCCTTTCTTTCATCTCTGCACATAGTGATATATATAAAATGTCGATCTGCATGGAACTTCGCAAATGGTCGATACTGGTGGAGGGTGTGCGGTTTCATGCATGGAAAGGATTCAATGCAAACCTTCAGTTGTTGATAATAGTCATCGAACACAACGTTCGACTTCCATGCTTCGACATGTCATTGGTGTACCACAAGTCAGAGAACCTAGTGGCCAACGACTTCGATGGTTTTATCTCCAGGAAGGTATCTCCTTTAGAAATTTTCCAAGAGATAAATGCGATTAATACAAGAAACCATCTGAAGTGGAACTTGTATCCATTATCTTGAGCTTCACAGAAGTATTTATCGAGTTTGTTGATGAGGTAACTCCCCCAATTCCTTTTCATTCCCTCCACACATTTTCCTGCGAGGTCCACCATGAACTCGGTGACCTGTGTGGGGCGGTTCTTTCTTACGATCTTTCCAACTATGAGTTGGAAAGTGAGGCGTACTACACCATCCTAGATAGAGGCTACCTTGTAGCCTTGCTTTCCTTTTTCAACTTCTCCATATGTTTCCTTAATGTGTTGTGCCAGGGAGCAGTCTAAGGCCTTCCCTGGGTAAAATGTTGAGGGTCAGGTCCCTTCATGCTTAATCCAGTAATCAAGTGGATCAACATTGGATCCACAGTAATTCGTTAGTCAAGCCATAGGTATCCGTCATGGTAACACAACAAGAGGATTTTAACACAAGTGTTAACCTCCTAGTGTCGGCCAAAATGGGGAATCTTCATCACGTTGAGCACAGTGGATTGTGCTAGCTTCTTAATCCATGGATGGGAGATAATGCAAGGCTTCTTCCCAGTTGACTTTGTCAGCTATCTATGGGGCGCTAGCATATTGTAGTTCTTTCTATCTGCAAGGTTGAAGTTATTGTTCTTTAGTAGTGGGATCTGTCCCAACTGGCTTCCCACTACGCGTATTCCCTTTGGAATGTACGTGGTGATCAGAGTGTACTCAAAGTCTCAGGGAATGTTGTCACAGTTAACCATTCTAGCCAAAGGCGGGATATATTCTGGTAAGATCGATGAGATCTACTTCACGTTAGCTAGATCGCTCTGATGCTTACTTTGTTGTTCATTTGTGGGGTTGGTATGGAAAAACGTCATTCAGTCGAAGGGGAAGCCTATAGTCCTCTGGTCAACAATGCATGGATACCTTTAGACATAGCTCTATCAACCATAAAATTGTTAAGAACCTCCTCGATGAACTTCTCTAACTCAATGTGTTCGCCCGACATTCTCACATTTAAAACATGCATGTCAGGGTAGGCGAATGGACAAGAGGGGTAGACAGATGGATGGTGATGTCTGCATTCTGATAACACAGTTTGATGCACAATAAATTCTCTGTTAGCTCAATTAATTCAAGGGTGGAAAAAAGTGGTCTCAGCGCAGTGGCCAACAGGTTAAATAAACAAGCGTTGTAATGAATTCCTCTAATGGGAAGAAATTCTTCCATCAATGAGAATATGTCCATTATGGCGTAGTCTTAACATCCAAAATCATAAATTCATTTTCTAGTCGTTCTGAAGTGTCGTTCTAACGGTTGGGGCACCTCCAATGGTCATATAGCTTTGCCAAGGCAAAGAACCATTCTGCATGGTTTTGTTGTTCCGAGGAGGTTCAAGTCCTGCAGACCTGTCTCCTATGAAGTCTTCCATCTATTCTCTATAGCTTCCTATAGTGTTTCTATCTTGGCTTTCTTCTTATTGAGCTTCCTTTCCTTCTTTCCTATGATATGAGTTTCTCTAACTATTTATGGAATCCTCTTTCCATTCTTATTCTTATCTTATTCTAGCATGGTGACTTCACACTGTTGATGTGTTCTCAAAGGGTTCGAAGTTAATATCCCTTCTCTTACTACTTCCTGGGTAGATATAATTATTTCTTTCATGGATAGGTCCTTCAAAACTTCTTTCATTCTTTCAATATTGCAAGATAATTCTCTTGCGTTCGGTTGCTTTGACTTTACTTCTCATCCTTCTATTAGTCGGTCTATTTTTCTGGCTATGAAATCCCTTAGTTCCTTCTTTTTATTTTCTATATCTTCCTCCTCTACTTTCCTTCTGATCTGATCTTTCTAAATCCAAGTCTTTCCTTACAAAAGTGGTAAAGGGGTGTTGTTATCAACAAACTTAATGACATAAAAATCCTCTTCAGTCGATGTTCCATGAACAAAAATATGTACATTAGTAACTCTTCCACATAGGGTTATCATATTTCCTTTAAACAAGAATATTCTTCCCAATGAAGGTACCACAGTAGGCTTTCCCAAAATTTCCCAAGTTTCTTATGTCATAATATTCACTTGTGTTTCTTCATCCAAGACACAATCCATGTCGAAGTCTTCTATTATTTTACTTTTCCATTGTTTTACTTTCAAGATCTCAGGTAAACTAACATCTTTGTGATCTTCCATTATTTCTTTCAACTGTAATAACATATTTTGAGATTTCTCTAATTCTTTCTCTTTATGATTCTCTAACATGCTCTTAGTCTCTTGACTTTCTTCATAGTTTTCTTGTCTCATGTTCATCCTTTCAACTTTAGCAATCATCCTTGGACAATATTCAACCTCATGACCAACAAATTTACAACACAGACAAATAGGACCTATACTAGGGCATTCCTTAGCAATATGTCCCAGTCTTCTGCAGTTATAACAGAGTGTCACTCCTCTCTTTCTTTTAAGCATTAGCCAACCTCTCATGTACTACGGACTAGGATCACAGTGTTGGATATGCAATGTACACAAATTCTTTCTAGGTTCTTGCATCCACTTATTAGTCCAACAACTCTCTTTATGCATAGGAATAACATATCTTTCTTCATTTCTATTAGCTTTACTTAGATTAACTCTTTCTTGCAACTACTCCCTAGCTTTTAGACTAGGACAAAATATATTAAACATACTTAAATTCATGTTGTCAAAACAAAAATTTTCACTTATCTTACTCTTATCAAAGCACAAAGCTTTACCTCTTGTAAGATCTTACCTCTTTTCTTCAGATCATATTTATTTCTTAGCACAGAGCTTCACAAGTCAAGTAGAATACTATGCATTAAAGTAACAGATCTATGCACAAAGATTCTCTTTTATTTAGTTCCCATCAATCACAATTTTAAGTCCCAACAACGTAACCATTTGTTGTCACAGGGGCAGACCCAGGGTTCAACGCTTCAACATTGCACCAACAAAACCCTAACTACCGACCCTTTCGGCAATACCTGCGAAGCAGGCAAAGTCTCACCCGAGGTAGAGGCAAGGGGGGTTACAAGACTCAAGTGTCTGTAATCAAGATGTGACACAGATCTATGATTATAACACTTCATAAAGGAATTTAATAACTCTCAACAAGAGATATGCATTAGTTCATTATCTTCATTAACATCACATAAAAAAACCTAAGATAGATCGGCGTAGTAACTTAAGCATTTCAACTACTTGGCACACAGCACAGAGTTATATCTAACATTCATTCATCCTTAATGCATGTGAAGCACTAAGCATCTATATATCTATCTAACATACATAATAACAAAGAACTAAGAAAATAAATGACAAACATAGCATAGCACAAAACACACCAAAGACACAAGATATACGTGGTTCACCCCGGTGTGGGGCTACGCCCACCAACAACTTCGTCTTATTTATTATTCTTTTGAATATCTTACATTCATCGGCTCCTGTGTACTAAGACACAGAGCTAAGCTTCGTAGAGGACAGGAGATCTGTGCACCGAGCGCCAAATCCTCCTTCCCAAAACTAGGTCACTGCACAAAGACAACTTCTTTATCAAGCACAGAGCCTTACATACATAATATGTTACATAAATCAACCCAAAAATAATGTACTTATCCACTTAGAATTCGCTCTCTAAGTATCTTACCTTTCTTAGCTACTTCTACCTTACAATCTTACTTATTTATACTTTTACAATAATGCCTAATCATGGGTAAACTCATGGGCTGACATCCCATAACCCATTACAAAAACCCTAATCAACCCCTTGTTGGGTCCACATAGGCCAAAAAATAAGTGAGATATACGATCTCATCTCTGCCATGGTGCTCCATATTCGATCTTGTGTAGAAGTCCAAAAAGTGGTCAAACCTGACCAAGATTTCTTCAAAACTTGGTCGAGGGACAACACTATGTTATTGTATTTTGTTCCATAGTGGATTAGAAAAAATGGAAGTGGGAAAATCATAGAGCATAATAGAGGGGATTGATGTTATGTACTAGCCTAGAATTCCATAAGTCTCAAGTTACTCTATAGAGAGTGCCTTCTCCTTTATACTTGCATTGTTTCCATACCAGAGAAAAGACAGCAAAGAAGCCTCACCTTCTAGCTGGTTTTTCTCCCACAAAGGTTTCCCAACAAAAATATTTGTGTTATTTTTTGGATGATCTATGATTGTATTTTACTGTTCTATATTTTCCAAATTTTATCTTTTTCATTCATAGGCGAAAAATAAGTAACTAAATGTTCTAGAATCTAAAGGAATTTAACCTTCATAGTGTAGATTTCAATTTTATTTATCAGATATGTTGCGACAAACGGTTCTAGTGGAATATCCATGACAATTTAAATGTCCAATGATATTAGGTGTTCCTTCATATGTGGCCTTATATGAATACGTCATCAAAGAAAACCACCACTAGAAGCTTTCTCCCAAGTTTTATATCCCCTATATGGTCCTCAAACATATTGGTCCAATGGCTTACAAATTGGAGCTTCCTATCTACACTAAAATTCATCAAATATTTTATGTCTCTTGATTAAACAAAGTGGTTGGATCTAATTTTCATATTCAAACTAGCCTTATAGAAATAGAAAAGCAAGGTTCCATTTGGTTGTAACTTGAGGCTATTGTCGACAAAAGAGAGCAGTGTGTCTACCAACACATTATCTAATAGGTCTTGATATAATGGAAGGACACGCATCCGAAGGATGCCACATGGAGACCAATAGAGATACTTAAAAAATTTCCTTATCTCTGGCCTTAAGGACAATGCTTCTTTATAAGGGGGAGGGAATGTTAGGGTCCTATGCATAATCTGCTTGAGTAGATAGATAGGTTTCTATGTATTGAGGTCATCTCTATTAAATAAGGCCCATGTAGTAGATATAGTGTCCAAGAAATAATTGTAAGAAGTCTTGCTAGAAGGTTTTACCTACTAGAAAGTTCCTAGGAGGTTAGATGTAAACTATATAAATAAGTAGAAGGAAGGTAATGATATGTCTTGTGAATCATATTGTAAGTGGATCTATGCTAAGAGTATTGTTAATTTTGATGTTTTGGTTCTCCTGCAATTGCCTATTATTGTGATAATTTTTCATATTCTCTCTAAATATTTTTATAGTCTATCATTTCTACTCTATATCTTCCTGTTAGCACTGAGATTCACCCTCAGATTGCAGGAGGATAAGACCAATACCCATCATATTTTTTGGTGGATGTTGGTTTTATATGAGTGGACGTCAATGGAAAAAACTCAATATATGAATGATGTTCAACACGGAACTAGACAAGAAATGCACAAGGAAGTGAGGGCCACATTAACTTCAGTCAGTGAATTGAGTTTAAGTGTAAGCAGAGGGAAGACTTAGTGAGAAAGGTGAACAAGACTACTATGAGCATCAGGCTTTCAAGCAACTTGGAGAAGAAAAACTCAGACTCAAGATCACTCTTGAGCTCAAGCTTCAGAACCAACCCATATAATTCTTTTCCAAGAGGCCAAGTAGAACCAACAACCGAGTATTGTGAAATCTACCGAACCCATGGGCATGGGCCAAGACAGTGCCCCATCATGCAAAAATATTCGACAGTACCAAACACAGTACAATGTGAGTTTTGTGTATCTACCATGCATACTACCAATCAATGTAGGGTGTTGGATGCACTTGCAGACAGGATAGACCGAACAACATTCAGGGTGAATGAAAACCCTCAGGGAAGAGGAAGAGGTCGAGGAGGTGGAACCGGAGGAGACTTCAGAGGAGGAAGAACTAGGGGAAGAGAACCAAGTAGATGTTATAACTGTGATGACCAAGGTCACTTGGCTAGAGATTTTCGTCATCCAAGGCGGCCATGGTGCTCTCACTACAGAAACAACGGACACGCAACTGAAGATTGCCCAGAATTAATTGCAAAATGGGAAGAGAGAGGACGACAGAGAGAAACTAACCTCATCAGTTAGGAAATCAAGAGGGTTATCAAGGGACAATTTCCCAACCTTAATATCATTACTCAAGGAGGAGCAAAGATAGGAGCTGATGCTGATACTCTACCTCAGATCCAAAAAGCAACGCCTAAGGAAGACAGGTATGACCCTCTAAAAAAAAATTTGTTCTTTAAATATGCCATAGAAGTATTTCAAAATATTCACGATCTTGAAATGCGAGAGAATCCCCCCCAGTCGATTGCTTACCCTAAGATGGTGCAAGTCCCTGCTTCACCCCCTACACCCAGAAACCCTGTAGTCATACCAAGACAACCTAAGAAACCTCAAAAAGTAGTTGGCCTTTGGTTTCAATTATTCTCTGACATTCTGGGGAATGATCGACTAACATAAAAGTTTTGCAATGCGCTATACCTAGTTTTAGGGAACGAAGAACCCCTAGAAGCAAGGATACGGGCCTATCTTCCTAAGAAAAGTATTCAGAGAGTGTAGTGAAGAAAAGTACGAACCGATAAGGAATTCAGATTAATAGCCTAGTTAGATGAATTTGAAATTAAGGACATCATGTTGGACCTATGTTCAGACGTGAACATTCTGCCTAAGAAGACCTGGGAAGCCTTAGGAAAACCGAGGCTGACATATTCCCCAATTCAGTTAAGAATGGAAAACCAATGTTGTATCTTCCCCATAGGAAGACTGGAGAACATGGAAATAGATGTAACATGAGTAAAAACAGTGGTTGACTTTGAAGTCATTGAGATCATGGGAGATAAGGACCCCTACCCTGTACTACTTGACATTGATTGGGACTATGATAATTAATATCAAGGATGATTTTAGGGGCTAAATTCTGCTCATGGGATAATTTTCCATGGTTTTTCCCAAAAAATTATTCGTCATTCTAAAATTTATTCGCCCAAATTCTATAGGATAAAATTATTTTACCTTAAAACTCTCCAAAATTTTATACAAACTATATAACATCCTTAGAAATTTGAATATTTTTACAAAAATATCACCAAACATTTATAGTTGGCATATGAATGATTAGTAAGATTAGCCAAGGTTTCTACATTTAAAAATAAATTTTCAGTCTTAAAATCATCCTTGATAATTATGCAGTGATCGACTTAAAGAAAGACACCATGACCTTTGAGGTCGAGGAAATCAAGGTAGTTCAAACTTTGGATCCTTATGTAGGACCCAAGTATACATAACCAACAAACAATAATATGTAGGGAGAAGATTTGGACCAGTTGTACATTGTAACAGCTGGGAAAAGAAACAATTATATAAACCCCACCGCCGATGGGTCAGTAATTTAGAGAAGTATACAATCAACAGATGAAGATTCAAAATTGGCTTTCAACAGTTGGCAACAAGGGTCGCATGAAAGTTTCTCAAGAAGATGCACAACTGTCAGAACAACCAGATGGGTTGGGACTGAAGTTAGATAACACCCAATGTATGATGGCACCTTAGATCTCGATAGTTTTTTTCACAAGATGAAGGAAAATGTAAGAGAAGATCGAAGAATATTGGTACTAGGTGTAGCCTTTCAGAACAACCCCGCAAGATGGTGGGATAATCATAAATCCGTACTCAGAACTTGGGACGAGGTGAAGCAAGCTATCAAATACAAGTTCTAGAATAAGGAGTAGCCAAAATCAGAGATGCAGACAAATCTCCAAGTTGTTCAAGTGTTCAGCGGAGAATCGGATCCTAGAATACACATTGAACAATGCATGACATAGTGGCAAGCTACGAGGATACCCTCTCACTTCTGGGTTTATGTATTTCCCCACTCGCTAAGTTCAATCTCAAAATCTTGCTTTATACATGAGGAAACTAGAAGACAAATTAGTGACTGGAAAACACTGGAAAATCATTTTTGCAAGGACTTCTCATTCACAAGTAAGTACCCTGAGCTTGAAGTAGCCTTGCAAAATAGTAAAGAATTGTTTTTAGAAATAATGATAATCAGAAATAAAACTTAATGGCATGTGCCAAACATAGCCAAGAACTTCAGACAAATATCTACTTTCCCTCAACTGAGAAGCCTATAGAATTCTATCAGAGTAGCAAAGATTCAGAAATCCTAGATGACTTAGAAGAACTGAGAAACCTAGCCATAAAAGAGACAGAGGGAGAAGAGAAATTCAAAACACCATACCCAGCCAGACCGATAGTTCCTACAATCACCCATTAAAATTGCACAAAATCAACATAGGGACCATGTAGAAACCCAAGATAGCCATGGTGGGAGACTATTGGGATGCGCAAACCAGTAAGGAAATATAGAGTTTACTGCAAGAATATGAGGATTTGTTCCCAAAGACTTTTTCTGAGTTAAAGGGAATCAAAGGAGTCATGGGAGAAATGAAGATTGATTCAAAACCAGGATCCAAGCCTGTCATACATAGGCCATACCCTCTTAACCCAAGAGTAAAAGAGAAGGTTAATAAGGATATAGATAAGATGTTGGAAGCATGTCTCATTTTTGCAGTAGAAGAAGAAGAGTGGGTTAGCCCAATAGTTATTAAAATAAAGAAAGACATAGAGGATATTAGAGTTTGTGTAGATTACATAAGTCTCAACTCTGCCTGTGTACATGACCCTTTCCGAACACCCTTTACAAACGAGGTGCTAGAACATGTTGTGGGAAAGGAAGCATACACATTCACAGACATTATTGTTAGGGTCTCATTACAAATTCTTTACTAATCATTCTACATTGAAATATCTAGTTAACAAACCTATGTTGGAAGGGAGAATTTGTAGATGCCTGCTATTATTTCAAGAATTTTCCTTTGAAGTTTTCATCAAGCCGGGAAGATGCAACGTAGGACTAGATCACCTGTCCAGGTTAGAGTCAGGGGAAAGTGGTGGAGCGGTAGATGATCATCTCCTAGATGCAGATTTGTTCAGGATTGAGGCCATACCAGAATACCTAGAGGACATAACATTCTTTCTCAGTACAGGGGCTTGTCCTGAAACCTATTATGCAACCCAAAAATTCCATATGGTTGTTAGAGAATCTGATTACCAACTAATCGTCAGACAATTGTATAAACTAGGGCTAGACAACATCCTCAGATGGTGTGTCTTGGATAATGAAAGGTAGGATATACTTTGGGAATGCCATAGTGGATTTGTAGGAGGCCACGTAGGAGGAAAGCCCATGGAACATAAAGTTCTATAGGTAGGAATTTGGTGGGAAACACTCTTCAAGGATTCCAAAGTATATGCTAGATCATGTGATATTTGTCAACAAGTGGGTAAGTCGTCACGCTGAGACAAACTACCACTACAACCAGTTAGAGCTTTACAAGCATTTGAGAAATGGGTAGTTGACTTCATTGGACCAATCAACCCCACAACCAAACATTCAAAGGTTAGGTACATCATTACCGTGACTGACTACCTTACCCATTGGGTAGAAGTAGCAGTTGTACAAGACTGTTCGACAAATACTACTGCTAGGTTCATTTTCGAGAATATCATTACTCAGTTCGGATGTCCCAGGAGCCTAACCAGTGAGCAGGGAGTTCATTTCATTAGCAGCACTATAGAAACACTCACGATAGAATTTCTAATTCAACATGACAAGAGAAGTCCATACCACCCATAGGTTAACGAAACAGTCGAAGCCTTCAATAAGATCCTAGAAAGGGGACTAACAAAGTTCTGTTGCGCAAACTGGGAGGACTGGGATGACCAAGTTTCAACAGTACTATGGGCTTACATGACAACCACAAAGAAACTCCACAAGTACACATCATTCCAGTTGGTTTATGGGAGAGAGGCAGTGGTGCCTACATAGTTCATCACTCCAAGTTTGTATATTGCACAAGTCACATGCATGACAGAAGAGGAATCCATTGCGTAGAGACTTACGGAACTACAAGAACTCGAAGAGACCATATTTCTAGCAGACTTTCATCGGTCAGTTGAAAAATCAAGAAAAAAATCTTGGCATGACAGGCACATTAAGACCAAGGTATTCACACAAGGAGACAAGGTACTACTCTACGATAGTTGGTACCAGAAGAATCCTAGAAAGTTGTGTATGCACTTGTTGGGACCATTCATGATTGCGGAGATCCAACCCTCAGGAGCAGTCAAACTCGCGCAACTAGATGGTGTGCTATGACTAGGATGGGTGAATGGCTCTAGCCTGAAGCCCTACCTGTCTCAAAACTGAGAAATAAGGATTGTCGCTCTAGTCCGAAAGAGCTTGTACAATAGTTAGATTTGAGTTTTCTAAATTTTTTGTAAATTTAGTAATAAATTCAATATGCATAGTGTTGCACCATGACATATAGTTCATTTTTTGTTTTAAGTGTTGTTTGATATAGAACTAATGACTCAATAGTGCAGGATCCAAATCTTAAGAGAATACAATAATGACAATCATTAATATGATGGGGAAAACCTTTGTGTTCGGAGAAAGGATGAATCTGAATACGTTCTGAATCCATATTCCAATTGAACCTACTCTAGTCACAGCCTTTATTGCCATTTTAGTACCACATCTGAATTCCGTTAATCCATAAAGTCATGTTATGCAAAGATGCCATCAAAGTTCACGCCAGGATACCCACCCGTCAAACGGAAATGTATGAAATTGACCACGTCCCTATTCCACTCATGCAAATAAGTAAATTCTAGAATCTCCCAATAGGATTTACATGTTAAACTGTACCATCGGACAAATCAGACCCCGTTGCGTCCATACAGTCATGATGAACAATAGTTACTGCTAAAAGCACGTTAACCCAAGTATAAGGCCCTGAGAAATCGCCCGAGAATGCATCGTTTCCAAAAGAAGCATAGTCATTTCCAAATTCAGTAGAGTGAACCAGCCTATACCATTGTGAAATCTGCAGTTTGTAGCTTGCTGCAGAAGTTTGAATGCCGAGAACCACAACAAGACGAAGTTCCATGTCAAAAGAAGCGGTACCAGATGATCCTTGTGACCCCTTGGTCGAGGTCATGGGCTACCACAAAGGGCAAGTGGAGCATGTTAAGCTCCTCGACCTCGACCTCACGAATTCATTCTTGTTCCCTCAGATGCACATAGATGTATTTTGGGAGATGGCTCTAGATAGAACCGAAGATATGAAATTTGTGCCAAAATCAAACTTCATCAATTTATTCAATTCGACCATCATGAACCTGAGAGACCTACCAGTCTTCGGTACCACTAGTGAGGCTGTGCGATGCATGAAATTTCTGATAAGAAGGGTGCATGATAGAAGTCTATGGTTGGATAAGTGTTATCCAATCCATGCGGAAGACATCTAGTGGCTTACTGGAATATCCTCCGAAGGAGAGGATGTGTCGAAAGGATTCCAGGGTCCCGGTAAGCATGGGAAAAATAAAGGCAAGCTCAACCTTTATGAGAAATTCAACACGAAGAGGGGAGCACGCACAATAGTAATTGAACCAATACTACCCGAGACAGTCTAGAATGGTTGTTACATCATAGCCAACAAGGTTATGAGATCATACTACAAGGGAGAATGCACTCTAGATGCATTATCAGTAGTTGACTTTTGCGCCAATGGAGAAATGTTCAATTGGTGTAGTTACCTACTAGAGGAACTACTAGTGGCATGCGAGGAGGCACGGGAGAAGGGAGGAACCTTCACTTATGGATATCTACTTGTGGCATTCACAATGTTCAAATGGAATCCACCTGTGGGAAGACAACTAGTGATACTAGACAAAGGGTGCATGGAAAAGATGTTCGAGACATGGAAGTCCAAGCCAGATTCAGAGAATACAGCCTTCAACGACACAACATTTTCTAAATGGTACAATTTATTGATAGATACAACATAGAGGTTGCATATCCCGCAGGAGCTCCTCAACTGCAATATGAGAAATATCGCCTTCAGCATGAACCGACACCATAAATTTGTCTGGCTGAGACATGTCAGTAGGAAACATTTCCACACAAGGATGTTGCCATTCTATCTAGAGGAGGAGGCATTTGACAAGGAATTCATGTCATTGCCAGGAGTCAAACCCAGCCCACATAAGTCAGGTTTGCATTAAATTTTACCTGCAGAGCTGCTGAAGAAAAAATACAAGGAAACAGGAGAAGGATCGAGATCAGGCCCAAAGTTGAAGAAGCTAGACACTCTAGTACAATCAGACTTAGAGGAGGAAGAAGAGATATAATAGTTAGAGTGGAGGAAAAGATCGGCCATCCATCAGCTTCCAGTTGATGCCATGTTATCAGTTGCAGATGTTAACTAGATCTTGGGTGTTGTGTTCGATACCAAACCATTGGTGAAGAGGCCTAGAATTGGGGTCTCGCCGAACAAACCTCTAAACCCCCAACCCCTTGCAATAGCCACTCCCTGCACTCATGCAATGGTCAAAGCCACCACTATCACTGACATTTAGGATGACCCAGAGCTTGAAACATTTATGTCCACATTCATCACTGAGCACCCTCCATCACCTCCACCACCCCAATCACCAAAACCCGCCACGACCAGTCCACCCCAGACCACAACCCCAAAGTCGATGTAGGTCGATCAGCCATAAATAGTGGAGCAAGGAATCCCAGGAATAACCCAAGAGTCACCCAAGCTAAGATCAGAAGCTTTTGGTCCAGACCCCAATGCACTAGAGCAGAGAACGAAGCTAAACGGTCCAAATCCAAACACCCAGGAACAACAACCTGAACTTTCGATTCAAGGAAAAGATACCTACACTATGGAGGAGCTTCACTTCCAGAGAAAACAACAAATCCCCTCACCGGCCAAGGGTGAAGATATAAAAGACGCCATAATGCAGGAAGTAGAAGAAACAAGAGAGTCAGAGCTACCAGAGCCTCAGAGGGAACCAACATCAACACCCGGGCCAAGTGCGACATCCACACATGAGAAAATGGAACAAGTTCTCTAGGACCCTCAGCAGTGTGAAGAACTGATGAAACTTTGCATAGCCAGAACAAAGGTTCTGACTCTTTTGACCTCAGAGCTACGGTTGAGGATCGCACCAGGGACACCAACAAAGGAGGAGGTAGATACCCACTCAGATCATTTAATGGCCAATGGAATTCCACTACAGACGTGAGCACCCAGAGATGTCGCTCCTTCATCTACTGACCTCGTATAGTGTCCAACAACGCACTTGTTTGGACTGATCAGAGCATCAACTGATCAGTTAGGGAAAAGGCTCTAGGAGGTTGAGAGATCCGTCGAGGTTGCAAGAAAGGAAGAGATTGTCACGCAAACATGTAGGATACAAGAAGTGCATGAAAAAATCCAAGTTCAGCGTAAACTTGAGAAAGTGCAGGAAAGACTTGCCAAAGCCTGACCGAATATTCAGAAGGTTGCACCCGAATTACCTGAGGTCAGTGATGCAGGTGAGCCAGAACACTAGATCGAGTTGCTACAAGGAGCATGGACAAAACTCGTCACTCAAGCTTAGCAGTTGAAATAATAGTTACAACAGGCCCAACAAGAGGCAGAGCAGCAGCCCCAGAAGCTGCAGGAGAAAATGCAGAAGATAGTATTCCAAGGTAACAACGCCCGAGTAGCACTGCACAAGCACATAGCGGAATGCACAAAAATCTTCAGGGAAGTCAACGACCAGATGGGCATCATTGCTCGATGAAACCGAGTCTTGGATGAGGTGTGCACAAAGATCCAGGTGTTGAATGAAGAAGTTGTGGCCACAATGGACCCTATGTAACAACAACAAAATTTCGACCAAATTAAACAGGCGGACAATGATTTGAGCTCCCTCTTTGAGGCATAGTCTGTCGCAAAGAAAGAGTTGTGCAACTTCCAACCTGTTATTCAAACAATATACATGCAAATGCATCAAGTTGATGCAACAACAGATTCTGAGTGGAACTTGTTGGTCGAGTCCCAGTCAAAGGCGGATAGCAAGGAAAGAACCCAATAGTTTGTTGCTGAGGCATCACTCCTCTTCAGGAAGTGGTAGGACAGAGTTGCAAAATTTCAAGGAGTGAAACAACGAGCCTTAGAGTTGGTACCAGAGTTAGGCCCTTCATTTGAAGAGGTAAAAGAAGAGAAAGAACAAACATACGAGCCCAAGGAAGAAGAAAGGAAGGACAATGAAAAACAATAGATGCTCCTGGAAAATGTGAAAGAACCAAGCACTTGACTCAAGGGCGAGTCAAGGATTGTGGTCGGAGCCTGTTGGGCTCTTCATTCTTTGGATAAGGAATCATGCAAGCTTTGACTGAGCACGATTTGCACAAGCTTCATTAGAGGCCCGGAGAAAGAGCAACAGAAAGCAGTTGTGAAAGTCAAGGCAACGCCATCTAAGCAACAAATGGTTGCAACAGAACAAGAAAGCATGCAAGACGAGAAGGAAGACACAACCCATCTTATATATAGGGATGAACATAATTGTAAAAATGTTGGTCCGGTTGTTGGTTGGTTGGGTTGGGTTAGTAGGGTTAGTTGTTGATGATTGTTGTAAGTCAAGTTAAGTCAAGTCTTGAGTCTGTAATGAATGGGATCTATTAGTTTTGAGAATTGGAGCTCTCTAATGTGAGTCTAGAGCCAAGAGTTTGTACAGTGCACTATGGTGTAATTCTGAGTCTGTAATCAGAGAAAGATTCTAAATATAATATGAAGAAGGACCTAAATTTTCAAATATGATGTGTCTCTGTGTGTTTTCTTATGCATTACAATATTTCCTTATGGTTTAGGACTTCTATTTGATGGTTCTACATTTAAATGCTTGCTCGCAACGTAAGTAGGTTCGATTCTTGCACATGTATGTCTCAGATCTGTTCATGTCTCTTGCGCAAGATCAGGAATGAGTCTTGAAGGCTTTATGGATCCTCTTAAGTCTTTTCCCTACCCTTCCCTATCTATCTGTCTCAATAGTGCTTCAGGTGAGACTTCTTCTCTTCAGAGGAGATGAAAATGTCGGCGCTCTAGACTACACGATACCTTTTGTTGGTAACCTGAGAAGGACCCTAGTCTGATCAAACTCGCGCCAACACTACTAACTAATTAATGAATTCCATGAAAAATTTAGAGTGGAATAATATGTAGTCTTCGTGATTTTAAGTTATGCATTTATTACTTATTATATGTTTTGTGGTCAAACCTTTTACTAGCATTATATTAATTTCTAACTAGTGACATTTGGATTGAATTTTAATGTTAAAGGTAAATCTACCTTTCTAATCATATTTCATATGCTTTTAAGAGTAATAATTAGAGCACCTAAGTGGGCTTAATGGTTAAGAACATGTGTTATCTCTGGGGCGGTCACAGGTTCAAAACCATCGGGGGGTAGGGATGCTCATATTGGCCCGTTGTGACAAGGTTGGAAGGGTAAGCGACCCCTGGGATAGAGGTTCATTGTCGGTGGGTCTCGAGATGTCTCGACCCCTGCTGAGTCACAAGTTATTGGTATATCTGGCTTGCGGGCTGTTGGGTTTACTCTTGGGAGGTTGGTGTTCCCATGGTTAAAAAAAGAAAAAAAGAGTAATAATCAAAGTTTTTTTATACGATTCAAATTATAATCTTAAGGAATACAAAGTTGGAATTTGAATTCAATTCCATTTTATATGCTTTTAAGAGTAATCTTAAGGAATACAAAGTTTGAATTTGAAATAAATTCCATTTTATACGTTTAAATTATAATCTTAAGGAATACAAAGTTGGAATTTGAAATCAGTTCCATTTTATGTGTTTTTAAGAGTAATCTTAAGGAATACAAAGTTGGAATTTGAAATAGTTCCATTTTATATGCTTTTAAGAGTAATAATCAAATTTTTTTATATGTGTTCCATTCATTAAATTTGATGGTTATAGTAAAATTGTTAAATTTACAGTATAACGGTTATAGCATTTTGATAATAGGTTTATCTTGATGCTCATAATTTACCCATCAAATTTACATCCTTGATCTCATACCTATCCTAATGAGCAATAAATTTAATTTATTTCTCTTGTTTTTCTAATTATATTACTAAACCTCTTTCTTAATTTCACAAGTTTCCTTGTACTCCCTTCATTCAGGGGGTTTCTCTTAAACTTTCAGGGATTTTGGAAACCTCTTTTGGAAGGAGGTATCAAAAAAGGAAGAGTCCCAAATTCAAAAAGACATCTGCTATAACTATGGAAAATGTATCTTGATTTGATGGAGCGGCCCAAGCAAATGGGCTCTTGAGTTGGGTTGGGGGAATTATAAAGCAATATGGAAATATTTATTACAGGTGGACTCTAAACTGTGGACCAGGCACAAACACTAGGGTCGAGCTTCTGGGAGTGTGGGCATCCTTAATCTTGGCAACCTTGTTGGACATTGATCAACTACAAGTCCTGGGAGACTAAAAAATCGTGATAGATTGGCTGAATAATAACGAAACTCTTCAAGTCTCTTCAGTGATAGGTGGATCGGATTCGGGAATTAAAAATTTCTTTCAACAACATCAGATTTGCTCACATCTACAAGGAGGAAAATGAGGAGACGAACACCTTATCAAAAAAAGTGTTTCAAATGCCAAAAACAAAAATCCAATACAACAAATGGATTTATGGTCACGAGGGCCCCACTCACTTTATGCATCTATTTTTGTTAATGGTTTTAACTCTTATATGTATCTTTATGTTTTTGATGAAGCTATGTAAAAAGTTTTGTATATTATTAAAGCACTTAAAAGTCTTTTGTGAAAGATTTTCTTTAGTAGTGTCTTTGGAGATGGATGTAAACTTATAGTTATATATAATGTTTTAAGAACAATATATATTTTAATATATTGAGAAATGTTATGATGGAAAAAAATTCTTCATACCAATAATTATGAATTTATTTATAAATATATTCATGTTATTTAATTAAATAGAAATACAAATATTTTAGTTTAGAATCACATTTTATAATAAACATATCTAAAATTTATAGATTTTACATATATGTATAAGTTTCAATAAATTTTAATTTGTAATATTTTAATAATAAACTATTTAAATAAATTAATATTTTGTTTGTTAAAAACATTTAATTATTTGAAATTTTTATAATAAATTAAGAAAATTATCTTTATTTTTTTAATATTTATATAAATATTAAAAATTATATTATTTTTATTTACATTAAAAAAAATATTTTTTATCCTTATATTAAAAATCATGATTTTATTAATATTTATATAAATATTATAAATTATATTATTTTTATTTACATTAAAAAAAATATTTTTTTTCCTTATATTAAAGATCATGATTTTACACTAATTGTACAATTTACAATGGAATGTCATTTTATTTATTTGTTTTTAAATATTAAATTCATTCTTTAATTATAATATAATGAAAAGATTGAATTAAAAGATAATAATATATAATAATATATATATATATATAATGTGCGGAATCTATAATATATATATTCTTATGTTTTTAAGTCAATCTCTTTATTATATATATAAAATCTTGACATATTTTGTTATCTATTAATAGTTATATGTATGAAATCTTTATATATATATATATATATATATATATATATATATATATATAAAATGTACCGAACCTAAAATATATCA
>ML780924.1:595876-606747 GCA_009831015.1 Picea engelmannii
AAATCGTGTATTACTGTATCTCTGTGTTTATGGTTGCATCTCTGATATATTTCTGTTATATTACTGGATATACGCGATATCTCTGTGCATTTATTTATTATATCTCCACTCTCATTTCGTGCCGAAAATAATCCGGATCAACCGACCATACCCCCAAAAGATGATAAGGTGAATAATTCTACAGGCTCCAATGCTTTTGGAAAACACAGCTCCATATATAGCCCCACAGGGTCACAAAATTTATAATCAGGGGAGCTCAACTGGCAAGAAATTAATTCTTGTCCTTCATTGTGGCTCACCCATCGTTTGATGTTCTCAGAGTGTACAGATGGGTGGAGAGCTAATGCAAGTTGGCTAATACCAGGTGATATTTTCTCCTTTACAGGTTCTGGACATGAGAAAAACTGCTCACTTAACTACTCCTTTACATGCTTCTCTGTGTCTTCTGCAGGTCCAGGATGGTTGATTTCCACCCAATGCTTTTCCTTAATGAATAAATGAAAAGGCTCTATAGTTTGGTCTTGGAAATCTTTCATGAAACCATACTCACCTGTGAGTATCGGTGAAATAATTCCATTTGAAAATTTCAGAAAATCTGAAACATACAACTCCATGTATATGGCCACAGGATCATGAACAACGTGACATAAATATGGTTTCTTTAGAGGACCAGACTGCTCCTTTGTAAATTCCTCTCTTATTCCAAATAAATGACCTCTTGTTCTTTCAAAACCAACTCGTGATCACCAACAATTGCAGTATCTCCTTCATAAGAATGATCATAAGATAATGGTACAACAAGATTTAAAGCATCACAACTATGATCAACTAAGAACATATAGTTATCTATGCAATCAACCACTACTTCAATCTCAAAATGTTCTGAAAAATGATCATAAGATTGATATGAATTCCTACCCATAGAAAAATATGCAACTATTGAAGGATCTGATTCCAAATGTGAATCACACCCACTTCCTCGTTGTTGTTCCATATCTAAATTATCCTCATTGTCTTCTTGATCAGAATCTGAAACATACTGATAGTCTTCTTGCTCAGAATCTGAAACATATTGACAGTCTCCTTGCTTATGTACATGCATTTTTCTATGATATGCTTTCTTAATAACCCCCTTGCTATCCCTAATGTTCTCTTCGACCTCTTCATCACCTTCAAACAGGTGTCTTAAATATGAAGATTTCCTTTCTCTTAGGAGAAGGACAAGCTCTGAATGTTGAGCAATGACATAATACACCATGGCAGCAGTCTCTGTGGGTCTGATATCCACATGCATACTATGATAAACACTGTAAAACCTCCTGTTGAAGACATCCAAGGCTTCCTCTTCCCCTCTCCTCAAGTCATTAAAATCAAACTAGTACTAATCAAGGGACTTTTTCTCACCCCAACACTTTAAAAAATCTTTGCATAGCTCGAACCAAGAACCAATAGAACCAACTCCCAAACATTTAAACCACACAGTAACATCTCCAGACAAAGACTGTGAGGACAACCTCATGGTAACATCATCATGAACAATCTCAAACTGATCAACAAAGTTCTCAAAGGCCTGCAAGTGCCTCTCAGCTATAACATGATCCTCTCCAGAAAAACAAGGAAGATACTCAAAGGAATAAAGAGGATAGGGATGCAGGTGATGTGGTGGCCTTAAAGGTTTAAACATCTTGTCTCTAATCTTAGCTTGAAAATTGGTGGGCTGAATATGGGAGTTAACAAGGAGATGGGAAGTTTCAACAGTAATAACAGAACGTAATGAGCTCTGACAAGACTGTGAATCATTTTCAACCCCCTCAAGGCTACAAGGGTGATCAACTTCAAGAGGAAATCCAATACAAATATCACTTTTATGAATAAGATGAGGTGAAGACACAAGATCAACATATACAACATAAGAAGAGGGCATGTCTTCTTCTTCCAAGGATGGATAAATAAAGGAAGGATTATTATCATCTGAATAGACAAAGCAGAGGATAATCCTCTTTATATGTAAAGGGAAAGAGAGAAATGAGTTGATAAAGAAAAATAGGATTTCATAAAGCAAGCTCATAAACTGATACTTGGTCTTCCCATTCGGTATGATCATCTTTCTATCAACAGGATCCTCCCCAGTGGAGTCTTTGATTATGGAGTTGTCAGGTGAATGCTATGCATTCTGAATGTGTCTAGTCTTTGTTCACCATCAAAAGGACAGATCTAATCGTTGTCGTTCTCCTAGGGAGATTTTTAATCTAGGGAAGCTGCTAAAGCCTTCTTGAGAAATATTTCCTTTCTTGATAATTTTATCTGGGTCAACTTTAGGTGTAGCCAAAGGCAGTTGTGGAGTATACCTCATGTGTCTTCCCTTCAGAGCCACGACTGAAACAGTGGAGTCATTAGGTGCAAGCTACAATATTCAAGTCGCTAATATCCGATGCACCTTCAGAATCAAAATTTCTTTGTCGTTCTTACCCAGGTAAATGTATTCAATTTTTTCCTCGACAACGATGCCAAGAATTTTAGCATTGAGAGTCACCCTCAGATTGCGGGAGGATAAGCCTAGTACCCATCAAATTTTTTGGTAGATATTGGATTTATATGAGTGTAGGTCAATGGACAAAACTCAATATATGAATGATGTTCAACATGGAACTAGACAAGAAATGCACAGGGAAGTGAGGGCCACATTAACTTCAGTCAGTGAATTGAGTTTAAGTGTGAGAAGATTGAAGACTTAGTGAGAAAGGTGAACAAGACTGCTATGAGCATCATGCTTTCAAGCAGCTTGAAGAAGAAAAACTCAGACTCAAGATCACTCTTGAGCTCAAGCTTCAGACACTGAAATATGTCCAAACAACACAGTCACAATAACACAATGACCAAACCTACATCACAATGCAGCTACAAAAAATCGATTAGATCCTCCATGCCCGATCCATTCATTGTAAGATGAAGAAAGATAACAAGGGAGATGACTAAAACTAGTCACGATACCACTGTAATCAAACCTACATTACAATAGCATAACAACCCTCAACTAGATCCTCCATGCCCAAGTGTTTTAGAAGAGTTTTTACAGAGAGATGAAAAGAAGTTGACTTCTATTAACATGAAAGTCTCAAATTTGATACATAACCAGAGAATAGTTATGGAATCAAAACATTACAAAATAGGGAGCTCTGCTCAACTAGTTCACGACCTTAACAAAATATCAAAACTACTTATTAATACTCAGAACAGTCCCCGACTATCAGGAGTGTGATCCGATCACTACATTCAAAGAACTACATCCGAGAAGTCTTCTGTCAGACTATACATGTATCCCTCTGTCAGACCCGAGCTCAGATCAACATGGTTTTTGCAGGGAAATCTGTCCACAGGGGTACCACGGGCTAACGGTTCAGTCCCCATGGCCGAAACTTCAATTATTTTCAATTACTAAGTAAGTTGAGGTTTCAACCACCATTCCTTTCATTTATTAATTGAACCCTGGAGATCGGGACGAGGCTTAGTGCCTAGGGGGAGGTCATGCATTGCTCTCGGATTGGAAACTATATGAGCACGTGATTACGGGGTTTTTAAAAGAGGTTTGAACTCACACCGCTTTTGGTCCCGCAATCCACCACCTTCTGCCACGTATCACTTTCATCAAACCACGGTTTCAATTGTGGGACCACTCAATAATTTTATCGATCGAGCAAGTTGTGTCCCCGTAATGAAGCATGGCCATTGATTTGGATGTGGTCTGTGATCTAGGCGCACCTGTTAGATTTAGCGCTACTGCCAAGATTAACTGCCTGCCAACTTTAGAATCCGCCAAAATGTTCCCTGGGGGAGGGGAATGCTACTCTTGACTTTGAACAATAACACCTCCCGAAGAATGACCTGTCACTACTATGCTTACATGTCATGAAAGAAAAGTGACATGTGTCACTAAGAAATAAGAAAATGATATGCCCACGGCTGCCTAGAATGAGTGCCACGTGTCACTGTTGAATAGGTGCTTGGTTTCACAACCAATGAGTGTGCCACATGTCCATACTGATGACTGCCATGTATCCTCTTAAAACGATGACTGAGATCTCCTTCGGGTTTCCAGGCTCCGGGAAATTGAAACCTCAAACTTATTTTTCCTTGAAGAAAAGCATCCAGAGTTAAGGATATGACAATGTGTGGCCTCCAGAGATTGACGATTGAGATCCCTCCGTGGCTCCGAACTATGGGGAAATCGAATCTCAAACCTCGCCCTCTTCCATGAGATTTTACCAGGAGCTATAGATCTGGCGACGCATGTCCTCTTCAATCAACGACTCTATTATTGTTTTGGGACTTTGACCCCTTCAACCATATCGACGACCCTTCTACTCCCTTCTTGATTAACGATTGAGAGCTAATTCGGGTCTTTGGGATTTCCCCCCCTTTTCTTTCCTCCAGAGCTCTAGATCTAGCACTGTATGTCTATTTGAATTGGACGGTTGAGACTTACTTCGGGCCTTCGGGCTTCGAGTTTTTTGAAAGTGAAACATGAAAAACCCCATGGAGGAAAAACTCCTGAAGTGAAGGATCTACTGTCATGTTCTTCAACGCTTTAAGACTTTGGCCACTTCAGGACTTTGGGCGCTTCGGGCCTTCGGGACTTTGGGAGGCACTACCGCTAAGATCAACGGCTCCCCACTAATTTTGAGATCAATGGTTCACAATTTCTTCAAGAGTTTGGGCTTCGGATCTTCAAAAGTTTTATGCACTTCTCACTTCGAAACTCTCGAAGCTCATTTCCCCGAACGCTTGGATCGACTGCCACCTATCCCCCTCAAGATCAATGGCTCATGCTTACTTCAGGGTTTTTCCCCAGCACTATACTTTGCACAAATTTAAGGTTCTAAATGTCGGTGAGCCACTGATCTGAACTACTCCAGCAATCTCCATCACTGAAAGAATAAACTTCCTACTGCTTGTGCTTCAAGCCTAAAATAGATAGTTCTGAAAGTTTCGTTTTGAGCTCAAGGTTGATACCTGCACAAGCAAAGGACTGGGTCGATTTGTGACACTTAGACAGTATTATGTGATAACACTTCCATTTCTATAAGAAATAACACCACATTTAACCTATTAAAACATATAAGGGATCCCTCAGTACACCTACAACATAACATGTTCCTTCATGGGATAATTTAAAGTTCCTCTAATTCCTTTTTTTTATCTCGCAATTGTTTTTTGTTGAATGCCTTATGGAGCCATTTTGAGAAATCAAACAACATTTTGGGGGGTTAAAAATTGTCCAACAATAGTTAGGACCCTGTGACACTATTATACACATCAATTCCTTTCCAATGGTGCAAAAATTGCATAAAAAAGAGCTCATATGCCAAATTTATGCCTCCCTCAAGTTGACCTACCTTGTTGACCACCATGGTATGAGAGGATTCCATGTCAGCCCTAGTTACTCACACATATGGGGCTAGGCACACATATAATTTCAAGAATATTATAGAAGGTCCTTAACCTTATCACAATTGAGGGTTGACGAAATCAAAAACCTACCACTAGATGGCTATTGAACTATGTTAAATACCAAGCCACTAAGAGGAGAAGGGGTTCCATTCTATGTTATTGTATTTTTTTCCATAGTGGATTAGGACAAATGGGAGTGGGAAAATTAGAGAGCATAAAAGAGTGGGTCAATTTTATGTAGTAGCCTATCATGCCATAAGTCTCGGGTTACTCTATAGAGAGTGCATTCTCCTTTATACTTGCATTATTTCTATACCATAGAAAAGAGAGCGGAGAAGCCTCACCTTCTAGCTGGTTTTTCTCCCATAAAGGTTTCCTAATGAAAATATTTGTGTTATTTTGTGGATGATGTGTGATTGTATTTTATTGTTCTCTATTTTCCACATTTTATCTTTTTCATGCATAGGCATAAAATCAGTAACTAAATATTATGGAAATTAAAGGAATTTAACCTTCATAGTGTAGATTTAAATTTTATTTATCAGATCTATTGCGACGAACTATTCTAGTGGAATATCCACGAAAATTTAAATATCAAAGGATATTAGATATTCCTTCATCTGTGGCCTTATATGAAGACTTCATCAAATAAAACCACCACTAGAAGATTTCTCCCAAGTTTTATATCCCCTATATGGTCCTCAAACATATTGGGCCAATGGCTTACAAATTGGAGCTTCCTATCTACACTAAAATTCATCCAATATTCCATGTCTCTTTATTAAACAAAGTGGTTGGATCTAATTGTCATATACAAACTAGCCTTCTATAAATATACAAATAAGTTTCCATTTGGTTGTAACTTGAGGCTATTATCGAAAAAAGAGAGAAGTGTGTCTCGCAGCGCACTATCTTATAGGTCTTGATATAATGGAAGGACACACATTCCAAGGATTCCACATGGAGACCAATAGAGATCCTTCAATAATTTCCTTATCTCTAGCCTTAAGGACAATGCTTCTTTATAAGGGGGCAGGCATGTTAGGGTCCTACACATAACCCCCTTGAGTAGATAGATAGGTTTTTATGTATTGAGGTCAACTCTATTAAATAAGGCCCATGTAGTATACATAGTGTCCAAGAAATAATTGTAAGAAGTCTTACTAGAAGGTTTTACCTACTAGAAAGTTCCTAGGAGGTTAGATGTAAACTATATAAAGAAGTAGAAGGAAGGTAATGAGATGTCTTGTGAAGCATATTGTAAGTTGATCTCTGCTAAGCGTATTGTTAATTGTGTTGTTTTGGTTCTCCTTTAATTGCCTATTATTGTGATAATTTTTCATATTCTCTCTAAATCTTGTTATAGTCTATCATTTCTACTATGTATCTTCCATTTCTCTAAGAAAGAACACCACAATTAACCTATGAAAACCTATAAGGGATCACTCAGTACACCTACAAAATAACATGTTCATTCATGGGATAATTCAAAGTTCCTCTAATTCATTTTTTTGTCTCCCAATAATTTTTTGTTGAACACCCTCCCACTACACCTTTCTAATTAAACAACCCCCTCATTTCATTGTTATTGTAGTATCCATTTTTTTCGTGAAATTCTTCATGTACCTTTTTTTATTTCTACACCTATTATTTTTCTCTCAATATATTATTCATTGTTCACCTACTAATCATAATCATGCTTCCTCCCCTATGTCATGCAAGTATGAGAACCGTGAGTTGTCGATTCCCCCAGTAAAAAATAATAATAAGAATAAGAATAAGAATGCTTCCTCCTTCCTCTACCTTTAAAAACCCTTACATTTTTTCTTATCTAATGTTTGTGATTTCTCTTTTTTATTTCTTGTGATTTTTATAGATTAGAACATGGTTATGTTGGTTCTGGTTTCCTCCTTCGTGTGCCTTTAAAAAAAATGTTTTCTTTCATTTAAAAACACCATGTATCCCCTGCTTTCCCCCAAAATATCTAGATGGGGGGGAACTCAATCACCAACCACAATAGTGACGGGTAACATCAAGGGACTTGAGTAGATTCGAATTGTGACATATGCTCTCTCCCCCCCCCACCCCTGCCCCATTAGAAACAGGTATTCAATACAAATAAACCATTAACCCTATGTCATAACATGAAAATTGTCTTTCTATTGTTGCTAGCTTCAATAAGAGGATACATTTTCAAAGAAAAGAAAAAACTTGCATGAGCTTCATTGTTAAATAGGGAGATGGGAAAGACCTAAAATTCCATGGGAGGAAAGAATATGCTCAAAGTATGCAAGTCTAACAAAATAGAGGATGAAAAACATTTTATTTGGAAATGCACAACATACACAAACATTAGAATTCATCTAAAAAAATGTTTTTCGCACCATTAATCTTTATACTATCTTAACACATTGATTTGAACAAAAATAGAGGATGGAATGTATTTCATAGTCTATATAAGCATCATATCTCATCTTTCAAAACTTAGTCATGCTATTAATCTCTATAATATGTTAGCCCATGAAAACCAATAGGGGGTTCAATCAATACACCTATGGCATAGTGCATTCCTTCATGGGATAATTAACCCCTAATTCCTTTTCTATCTCCCAAAGATATTTGTTTGGACCCCCTCGCAATACATGTTTCCAATTAAACACCTTGCTTATTTTACTAGTTATTCTAGTATTCATTTTCTCGTGAATTTTTTCTTAACCCTTTTTTATTTCTACTCATATCATATTCCTCTTGATATATTATCTAGTATTCACCTACTAATAATCATCATGATTTCTCCTTCCTTTGCCTTAAAGAAATATTACATTTTTTCTTGTGCAGATCATAGTTGTGTTGGCTCAAGTTTCCTCCTTCGCACATGCATGTAAAAAAAAAACCCTTTTCATTAATAACATCACATAATACCCCCCTCTTACCCAAAATATCCAAGTGCAAGTCCATTCAACCACCAATCAAAATAGCGACAAATAACCTTAAGGACTCAACCATATTTGAAGTGTGACCTATAGCCTCCCCATCGACAACATGTCTTTAGTGGATGACTTAACTTATTACAACAAATAAATTAAAGTACAGCTGCAATATATATATATATATATATATATATATATATATATAGAGAGAGAGAGAGAGAGAGAGAGAGAGAGAGATAGATAGATAGATATAGATATATATACCTCATCCTCTTACTAAATCATATGTTTCTCAAATTTTGAGTAATTTTAAAACCTACAATATAAATTATCATAATAGCTACCTGTTGGGCCCTTCATTTTTGGGATAAGGAATCGCCCAAGCTTTGACTGAGCACGAGTTGCGCAAGCTTCATCAGAGGCCTGGAGAAAGAGAAATAGAAAGCAGTTGTGAAATTCAACACAACGCCAACTAAGCAACAAACGGTTGCAACAGAACAAGAAAGTGTGCAAGCCGAGAAGGAAGACACAACCCAACTTATATATAGGGATGAACATAATTGTAAACAGGTTGGTCGAGTTGTTGGTCGGTTGGGTTGGGTTAGTTGGGTTAGTTGTTGATGATTGTTGTAATGCGAGTTAAGTCAATTCTTGAGTCTGTAATGAATTGGATCTATCAGTTTTGAGAATCGGAGCTCTGCGACGTCAGTCTAGAGCCAAGAATTTGTACAACACACTACAGTGTAATTCTAAGTCTGTAATTAGAGAAATATTCTAAATATAATATGAAGAAGGACCTAAATTTTCAAATCTGATGTGTCTCTATGTGTTTGCTTATGCATTATAGTATTTCCTTATGTATTATGAGTTCTATTTGATGGTTCTACATTTAAATTCTTGCTCACAACATAAGTATGTTCGATTCTTGCACATGTATGTCTCATATATGTTCATGTCTCTTGTGCAGGATCGAGAATGAGTCCTGAAGGCTCTATGGATCCTCTTAAGTCTTTTACCTACCCGTCCCTATCTATCTGTCTTAGCAGTGCTTCAGGTGAGACTTCTTCTCTTCAGAGGAGATGAAAATGCCAACACTCTAGACTACACGGTACCTTTTGTTGGTAACCTGAAAAGGACCCTGGTCTGATCAAACTCGCGCCAACAAAATGGTTTTGTTGTTGGGACCTACGTTAAAAGGGAACTTGTAGGGAGAATTCTTCCTCCGATCCATAGATTTGTTATTGATAAATGGTGGGAAAGGAATTGTGATGCCTTCATATGGAAAGAAGCGGAACTGAGGAGAAAATCGGTAGAAGACACTCGCAAAGCAATCTTCTACTCAAAAAGATCGAGCGACTAATACAAGATTTTATGGGTTAAATTCCCAGAAGAATTTTTCTACTGGATAAAGAGGCTCTAAGAATCTCTAGAGTTCCAAGGGAGAGTTAAGAAGATCTGCACGTGGGATACCAAAAATCTAGCAGCACTTCAGAGGTTGGATTGTCCAGTTACACGAGCTATGGATTTTTGGGTTAGCACCACACTAGAGGGATACATAATTGAATTTGTAGCTGAGAACGACCAGTCTTTCTCGCAGGAAGAAGAAATTTTCAAGAAAGACACAAGAGGAACCTTGTTGAGAGAAATCCCCCTATGGAGTAAGGTTTTATTGTTGGAGGAAGAGATGCTGACAATGTCCCTGACTAAGATGGTAGCATAAACGCCCTCACCAGGGGTGATTTTAAGAACCCCCCCTAAATTTATATGTATAATAAATGGGTGAATCCCCATGATACATAGGAAAAATTGAAAGCTATTTTATCAATAATATAAAATGAATATATAATTTTTTGGCGAATATTTTAGTCAATTATATAATCTTGTAAAATATTGGTGAATATTTCACTGAATTATAAAATCTTGTAAAATATTGGTGAATCTTTCACTGAATTATAAAATCTTGTAAAATATTGGCGAGTGGTGTTGGGTAAACAAATGGAGTTCACAACATTGTCAACATTCACTACATCTGCTACAATAAACTCAACCAACATCAACATTCACTACATCTACTATAATAAAGTCAACCAACATTTCACCCAACGTCAACATTCACTACATCTACTACAATAAAGTCAACCAACATTTCAGTACATCTATTATAGTTCGACAAATAATAGTTTTCATAGGCCAATTAAACAAAAGGTGTTTACATCTACAAATGGACTTATCACAACATTTCACCACATCTTATACATGGGCCAATTAAACAACAAGTGTTTCAATCTACAAATGGACTTCACATAACATTTCACCATGTCTGCTACAATAAAGATAACCAAAATTGACCAAGAGCATTTTGCATAGGCCAATTAAACAATTGCATAGGCCCCAATTAAAAAATGTGTTTCAATCTACAAATGGACTTCACGATGCCTTTCACCACATCTACTACATAATCTAATCAAATAACAAGTTTTTCAATCTACAAAT
>ML780924.1:608946-626944 GCA_009831015.1 Picea engelmannii
GGACGCCCTTTAGATAAGATGTGAAATACAATGCTTAATTGTATTGTCTTGGATAACAAATTTCTTTCCATCGTCTTTTCGAATAGAGATGTGATGGTTCCTCCACCTGCCTCGAGTTTTTGCTTTCTTATTAAATATTCATTGTATTCATCAGCATATTTGACATGTCGACATTCCTCGAAAGATTTCCATCTGACAATAGATTTCTCCTCGCCATCTATAATTTTTTTTTCATACACCTTTCCTACATGCTTCTCAATTGTATCTAACTTCAACTGAAATGTCGTTGGCATGCCAAGTTTCCAACTACATATATTGCATATAACTTTTGGTTTCTCTTTCTCATTTTTTGGAGGTAATGGATCAATAAATGGAAATTTTGAGACCCAATCTGGTTGGAAGCCTCTCCCTATGTCCCATTGGCCCTTTTGTCTTTTCCGTGAATTGGTTGTGTTATTTTCCAATGAAATATTTTTGACATTTGTACTGCCAATTTATGGTGAAAATGCATTTATCTCACTTTGATCACCAGAGGAACATATTTCCTTATCTATTATTTGGATATTAGATGCATTCTCACAAGAGTTGAGATCTCTTTCAGTGATAGGTTGCTCAAAAGAGCTCGAAGCATGAAGAGAATGTGGATCCTTGGATTGAGGTCTTTGAAAATATGATGATAGATCATTTTGTCTTGATCTTTTATTCTGACGATCGGTGTTTGACATCTCAATAAATATTCCACAATTGAAATTTCAAATTGATCTAGAAGCCAAAAGTGAAACCTGCAAGAGAAATAATATAAAATTAGTAAAATTCCCACCAAGTATATAATATTCAATTTGAATGAAGCTACTCTAATACTTTCTCCAAAATTTCTCCTCATGTAACCAACAGGATAACTTTATCTTGTTCATTTGAAAAAATGAAAGATCTGCATTTCGCTGCTTTTCAGCATTCCAATGTTTGAATTGATTGACAAGTTTGAAAGTAAATTGTCACCTGCTTATCAGTCAAGTCTTACAGAGTACTGCAAATGAGTCATAGATTTAGCCATAAACATAAATGTATATTCTATATAGTATAATTCCAAATTATTATAAAGATCTATTGGGAGTTTTTCCTTTAGCCATAAACCTAAAATAAACATGATATATATGATAAGAATAAGAAATGTTTACGAGATCACCTTTCTTCATTTGGGAAGAGAAACTGAGAAGGCTCAAAGTGGATCTCAAAAACTGGGCGAAGAACCTGACCTCCCCTGTGCAGGAAAGGAAAAAATCCCAAAGGCCCTTGGAGAATCATCAACGTCATATGGAGTCTGCCCCAGTAACCCCAGTGATGCTAAACGACGAGTTGGAGCTGCAAAAGAAGCTTCACAAATACCTTAGAAGAGAGGAAGAGTGTTGGCGAATAAAGTCGAGAAGTCTCTGGCTCTAAGAAGGAGACAAAAATACTTCCTTCTTCCACAAGCAGGAAGAATCCCGAAAAAATCATAACTCAATCAGAGAGATCCAATTTCAGGGGCAAACCTACAAAAAGCTTGAGAAGATCAAACTTGCAGCCCATTCCTTCTATAAAAATTTGTTTACTGAAGAGCTGGAGGCCCCTACTAGACCGGAGCTCTATCCTCTCACGGTGGTCTCCAAGATGATAAATGAAGATGACAATCGTTGGCTGACAACCCCTATCACGACTGAGGAGATTAGCAAAGCTCTCCAAGATATGAACCCAAATAAAGCCCCCGGGCTTGATGGATTCACGGCCAGGTTCTATATATCCTGCTGGGATATCATCCAAAAAGATCTAGTCAGAATGGTCAGGAAATCTCAGAACTGTAGAAAAATTGGAGGGAGCACCAACTCCTCCTTTCTAGATTTAATCCCCAAAGAGAAAGGTTCCCAAATCTTTTCAAGATTCCACCCTATTTCTCTTTGCAATTCGGGGTACAAAATCATCACCAAAGTAATAGCAAACAGAATAAAAAAAGTCCTCCCCAGGATCATCCCGGAGAACCAGGGGGGCTTCATCCAGGGGAGACAAATCTAGGACAATATTATCCTTGTGCAAGAGGCTATCCACTAAAGTTGTCAAAGGAAGGAGAAAGGAATGTTAGTCAAGCTGGATCTGGCGAATGCCTTTGACAGAGTCTGGTTGAATTTCCTTTTTGTTGTGATGCTCAAGATGGGATTTCACCCACATTTGGTTCGCTGGATTAGGGCCTGTATAGCGGGGCCATGGATCGCCCCACTGGTCAATGGCAGACCGAATGAGTTTTTCCAAGCCTCAAGGGGACTTAGACAGGGCTTCCCTTGTCCCCCCTGCTCTATGCCATTCAAGCGTCTGTGCTAAGCTTTCAGCTGAATAAGAGCATGCAGCAGCGCTCCTTAATTGGCCTCTCAATTTCTCTTAGAGTTGAGAGAATTAATCATGCTCAATTTTCCGATGATACACTCCTTCTGGGCCAAGCCAACCTGTCCACCACAAGAGCTCTCAAGAAAGAATTGGATGACTACACTGAAATTTCAGGCAGCGAAATCAGTTTGAGGAAGAGTAAAATTTATGGTTGGAACTGCCCTCCTATAGAAATGATTGTCATTTCCAGGGTGATGGAAATGGAAGGAGCTTCAATGTGGGAGTCCATTAAATATCTAGGAATCCCGATAGTCAAAGCAGCTCCTAGAAGTAACTTGTGGCTGCCTCTGTTGGACAAGATGAAAGCCAGGATCTCGGCCTAGGGAGCAACATGGATGAACAAAGCAGGGAAGTTAATCCTCATAAATTCTGTTCTCACCTCTCTTCCTGTCTACCAGGCCTCCATTCTCCTTGCCCCGAGAGGATTTGTGAGAGAATTAGACAACATCTTGAGAAAATTTCTTTGGGAAGGGGGAAGGAATGAGGGGAAACAAATGCACCTAGTTAGCTGGGATAAGGTTAAAGCCCCTAGGATGGAAGGTGGGCTGCAAGTAAGAGATGTGGCCACTCAGAATCTGGCCATGGGAGGTAAGATTCTCTGGAAGATGATAAGAGGTAAAACCACTTGGAGCTCCAAAGCTCTAAGGCTTAAATATTTCTGCGGTCACAAAGAAAGGTGCCTTGATCGACCCCCCTTGACTAGAAAAGGCTCTCCCATCCTTTCTCTCTGCCTTAAGGCTCTTGATTTGATTACCTCAAAGTTTTTTTGGATCCCAGGGAACGACAAAAAAATCAAGTTTTGGGAAGACTCTATTTTAGGACAGACCCCTCTAAGTTTCTCGGAAGGGATGGAAAACATCAAGAGTTGGCTCCATTCCTTTAGCAAAGTCACCCTATGGGACCTTTCATCTTGGAACCGGGATGGCTATTGGCTTAAGTGGGATTTGGGGGATTATCCGCAGCACTTAGAAACTGAATCTCGAACCCTCCTGGATTCTCTTCAAGAGTGCTCCCCCTCCTCGGCTAGGAAGAAGGATAAAAGAGGTTGGGGCTCTACGTCTGGAAGTTACTCTGTTGCAGTTGGATATGCAGCCCTGCAAGCAATCCCTTGGGTAGCTCCTGATCTCTCGGTGTGGATAAATCTCTGGCTTCATCCCTCCCTTCCCAAATTAGATTTCTTTTGTTGGTCCCTTCTGCACAACAGTATCCTGTCCTGGGAAAACCTCTCAAAAAGAGGCTGGGAAGGGCCCTCTCGATGCCCTCTCTGTTCTTGTCATGTTGAAACCTCTGTCCACCTCTTTCTCCTCTTTCCCTATGCTCTGGAACTTTGGAATCTCATTCTTGGCCAGTTGAATGTACCCCTGCCTTCTTCAGTTACCTCTTTGTTTACCTCCTGGGTCGATCTGGCTCCCTTCTGATCCGTCAGGATTTTTCGAAATGACTTATGGTTGAGTTTTTATTTGCATGCATTTATTAACCATTGGAAAAATTAACGAAAGAGTGAGAAAAGAAAATGCATTATACAGCCATTAACATATTTGCAAATCTGAAATGCAATGAAAAGCAGCAAACCATAATACACAAGTTTGGTAACGGAGTTCGACACAACTTTGCCTACATCTCCGGGCCTTTTCTCTGTGAGGGAGGCTTCTTTATTTATGTTCGAAAGCTTATTAGTACATCTTTATAATGCCAATTGGCTTCTATACTGATCTGGTCATGTTCGCCATGATCTTTAGAATCTTGCACAACTTACGGCACCTGAAACGGATGTCCCGAGCTCTCAGAAATCGTCCGACAACATCTCTACCTCAACAGCTTCCCTGCCTCAAACTGGCTTAGACCTGGCTTTGCCTCAGCATCTCTGCTCTCCAAAACCGTCCAAAACCGTCCAAAAGCTCTCCAAAATCTTTTTTACTTGGCCTAAAAATGGCCTTGGTTAAATAGTGGGAAAGTTGGTTGCTCATCCCCAACTTCCTCCCAAAAATTAGGCTCTAAAAAAGCCCAATAACTCCCAATTACATTAAAAAAGAGTTAATTACATTTAATTAATCAAAATAAATGGTTATAAAACCACTTTAAACCATATAATTAGTTATATAAGGTTTTAGCACCTTAACCTGGCACGCGCGCCCCTTTTATAAGGTCACATGGCTTTAATAGGGCCAAGCGCTAGCCCTTGGCTATGTGCTGGCCCTAGCCCCTCTCGCGCTCTGGCTTTTGGTCATGTGGCAACGATTTAAAACCGTGGCCTAATGGTTATAACAACCAATAACCGTGCACCTTTTTAAACCATATCCGTTCAAAACATTAAACCACGACATACGTTTAAAACAATGGTCATATGTTTAAATGGCGCAAAAACCGTGGTAACTATATTTTAAACCGCGCATTTAATCAAACCTCCGTGCGTTAACATACATGGCCATATGGTAAAGAATGGGACCATGGGTCGGGGCTTAGCCTCGGCCTGACCCCCGACCACCCATTACAATTTTTTAATTCAAATAAAATTAAACTCCTTCCCATTACAAGTACCAATGTGTGGTCCAACGGTCGAAGGGCACGGTGTTAAGGCGTAGTGCGGAGAGGTTCGGGGTTCGAATCCCCCGAACCATAAAATATTTTGACAATAGCCCTCATTGGCTAAACCCAGGGTGCCACGTGGCAGCCGCTGATTGGGCCATGTGGCACCCAACCATTCGCTTGAATAGTGCCATGTGTCAACATCGGATTCGATCAAGTCAACCAACCGGAGGATGCCACATGTCCATCACTGATTCACCCACGTCGCTTGCCACGTCAACCTTGTCGTACGCCACGTCATCTGCCACGTAAGCCTGCCACGTCAGCTGCTGACATCACCTTGCCACGTGTCACCCTTTCAGTGGTGACACGTGTCACTTCGGGATTGGTCCAACTACGTGCCGAAAACGCCAAATCTGCCTGACACGTGTCGCCTTCCGGTGCTACCACGTGTCCTGTACGGAACCTTCCACGCGTCGTCGTACGAACCTACCACGTGTCGTCCATTGGTGATGCCACATGTCACCTGTACGGTCGTGCCACATGTCCCTGTACGGACTGACACATGTCCTATACGGACTGTATGGACAGGTACAGTCAGCATCCCAAAATTTTGCTTGTTTGGCTCGACGGACAGAATGCGATATCTTCTTCATACGGACTCCGATTGACATAAAAATTATACCACCGGAATCAGGAAGACGAGACAGACACAATGGTGTTGGTTTCATCAGATTCTGAGCACTTTCATTTTTGAGCATTTTTCATGCTCTGACAGTCTTCTAAATCCGATTTCGGATCACACCTCCCAACAATAAGACCTTTTGGTCCCCAAAAGGTTACTGACCACTCGACAAGATCCGAATAGGCCACTCGGCTTGCTCTTTGTCTCTGAAAGATGATTACATCAGGGGAAGAAAAACACAATGAAGCTGAGACATCCACTTCTGGCAGAACCAAGTGACTGCTTTCTTTCCTTCACGATGTTCTTCTTGCTTCGCTGGTAATCCTTCCTCCTTCGTGGGTGCATGCAAAATCCTCTTGCCCTTCCTTGGACGAAGCTCTGGATTAAACTTCCAACAACTAGCCTCTTGATGTCCACTCTTGCTGCAAAACGTACAACGAGTTTTTGGCATCCAGACCTGCTTAACCTTCTCCTTCTTCCGTTGTGGACTTGAGCCCTTACATCGTGTTTCCTTCTTGGACGATATAGGCTTCCTGTACAAAGTTTGTCTCTTCCAACACTTGGCAACACAATGCTTAGGTGAAAGACAATAAGCACATGGATAAAGTTTCCACAAGTTCCGGTTTATTTGATTATTCTTGTTATAATCAAAAGGAGAATTAACAAAAACATGACCATTATACCTTCCATGCTGATCTTCACTTTTCTTTGGAGACGACTTGCATTCACTACCATAGTCCTGAAGTGGTGCGCCATTTCCTTTTGTGAAGTGTTCCTACAATGTCTTAAGTTGGCCATTTGAAGCATCACTTGCTTCCAAAGATTTGGAACCTATCTTGGAAGACTCTCCAAAGTCCCCTCTTTCATATCCCAATCCTAAGTATCGAGGCCTTTCCTCAACCTCAATGGGATTTACAATGCCTTGACCTCGACGTCCAAGGCCCTTTCCTTTTCCATAACCCATCTTGGTTAATAATCTCAAACCTACACCTTTTGTGTGTTTTTCGAATTCACCAAAACCAACTTGATGAGAATGAGGAAAATTTGTTAAGAAACCTTAACTGCATACCTCAGATATGTTTTCTGAAACAGATATAGAAGGCACTTCCTTCAATGCTTCTTTTCCTTTGTTGTACTTTGAAGCTTTTACTTGAACCGTGCTCTTTTGTTCCAAGTAGTCTTCATACAACACCTTCACCATCTCGGCCATGGTAAACACCGAATCTCTGAACTTCTTCTCGTCTTGAGAAAGTCCTCCTGTAGATTCCATTTTCCTCCTTGAGATGTGCTCTTCCCTGGTTAACATGCAACTCAATTCCAAACGTCAACTAGCTCTGATACCACTTGATCCGTCATGATTTTTCGAAATGACTTATGGTTGAGTTTTTATTTGCATGCATTTATTAACCATTGGAAAACTTAACGAAAGAGTGAGAAAAGAAAATGCATTATACAGCCATTAACATATTTGCAAATCTGAAATGCAATGAAAAGAAGCAAACCATAATACACAAGTTTGGTAACGGAGTTCGACACAACTTTGCCTACATCTCCGGGCCTTTTCTCTGTGAGGGAGGCTTCTTTATTTATGTTTGAAAGCTTATTAGTACATCTTTACAATGTCGATTGGCTTCTAAACTGATCTGGTCATGTTCGCCATGATCTCTAGAATCTTGCACAACTTACAGCACCTGAAACGGATGTCCCGAGCTCTCAGAAATCGTCCGACAACATCTCTACCTCAATAGCTTCCCTGCCTCAAACTGGCTTAGACCTGGCTTTGCCTCAGCATCTCTGCTCTCCAAAACCGTCCAAAATCTCTCCAAAATCTTTTTTACTTGGCCTCAAAATGGCCTTGGTTAAATAGTGGGAAAGTTGGTTGCTCATCCCCAACTTCCTCCCAAAAATTAGGCTCTAAAAAAGCCCAATAACTCCCAATTACATTAAAAAGGAGTTAATTACATTTAATTAATCAAAAGAAATGGTTATAAAACCACTTTAAACCATATAATTAGTTATATAAGGTTTTAACACCTTAACCTGGCACGCGCGCCCCTTTTATAAGGTCACATGGCTTTAATAGGGCCAAGCGCTAGCCCTTGGCTATCTGCTGGCCCTAGCCCCTCTCGCGCTCTGGCTTTTGGTCATGTGGCAACAATTTAAAACCGTGGCCTAACGGTTATAACAACCAATAACCGCGCACCTTTTTAAACCATATCCGTTCAAAACATTAAACCGCGGCATATGTTTAAAACAACGGTCATATGTTTAAACGACGCAAAAACCGTGGTAACTATATTTTAAACCGCGCATTTAATCAAACCTCTGTACGTTAACATACATGGCCATATGGTAAAGAATGGGACCACGGGTCGGGGCTTAGCCCCGGCCCGACCCCCGACCACCCATTACAATTTTTTAATTCAAATAAAATTAAACTCCTTCCCGTTACAAGTACCAATGTGTGGTCCAACGGTTGAAGGGCACGGTGTTAAGGCGTAGTGTGGAGGGGTCCGGGGTTCGAATCCCCCGGACCATAAAATATTTTGACAATAGCCCTCATTAGATAAACCCAGGGTGCCACGTGGCACCCAACCATTCGCTTGAACAGTGCCACGTGTCAACATCGGATTCGATCAAGTCAACCAACCGGAGGATGCCACGTGTCCATCACTGATTCACCCACGTCGCTTGCCACGTCAACCTTGTCGTACGCCACACCATCTGCCACGTAAGCCTGCCACATCAGCTGCTGACTTCACCCTGCCACATGTCACCCTTTTAGTGGTGACACATGTCACTTCGAGATTGGTCCAACTGCACGCCGAAAACGCCAAATCTGCCTGACACGTGTCGCCTTCCGGTGCTTCCACGTGTCCTGTACGGAACCTACCACATGTCATCGTACGAACCTGCCACGTGTCACCTTTACGACCGTGCCACATGTCCCTGTATGGACTGACACGTGTCCTGTACGGACTGTACAGACAGGTACAGTCAACATCCCAAAATTTTGCTTGTTTGGCTCGACGGAGAGAATGCGAGATATCTTCTTCATACGGACTCCGTTTGACATAAAAATTATACCACCGGAATCAGGAAGACGAGACGGACGCAATGGTGTTGGTCTCATCAGATTTCGATCACTTTCATTTTTGAGCATTTTTCATGCTCTGACAGTCTTCTGAATCCGATTTCGGATCACACCTCCCAACAATAAGACCTTTTGGTCCCCAAAAGGTTACTGACCACTCGACAAGCTCGGGATAGGCCACACGGCTTGCTCTTTGTCTCTGAAAGATGATTACATCAGAGGAAGCAAAACACAATGAAGCTGAGACATCCACTTCTGGCAGAACCAAGTGACTGCTTTCTTTCCTTCATGGTGTTCTTCTTGCTTCGTTGGTAATCCTTCCTCCTTCGTGGGTGCATGCAAAATCTTCTTGCCCTTCCTTGGATGAAGCTCTGGATTAAGCTTCCAACAGCTAGCCTCTTGATGTCCACTCTAGCTGCAAAACGTACAACGAGTTTTTGGCATCCAGACCTGCTTAACCTTCTCCTTCTTCTGTTGTGGACTTGAGCCCTTACATCGTGTTTCCTTCTTGGACGATATAGGCTTCCTGTACAAAGTTTGTCTCTTCCAACACTTGGCAACACAATGATTAGGTGAAAGGCAATAAGCACATGGATAAAGTTTCCACAAGTTCCGGTTTATTTGATTATTCTTGTTATAATCAAAAGGAGAATTAACAAAAACATGACCATTATACCTTCCACGCTGATCTTCACTTTTCTTTGGAGATGACTTGCATTCACTACCATAGTCCTGAAGTGGTGCGCCATTTCCTTTTGTGAAGTGTTCATGCAATGTCTTAAGTTGGCCATTTGAAGCATCACTTGCTTCCGAAGATTTGGAACCTATCTTGGAAGACTCTCCAAAGTTCCCTCTTTCATATCCCAATCCTAAGTATCGAGGCCTTTCCTCAACCTCAATGGGATTTACAATTCCTTGACCTCGACGTCCAAGGCCCTTTCCTTTTTCATAACCCATCTTGGTTAATAATCTCAAACCTACACCTTTTGTGTGTTTTTCGAATTCACCAAAACCAACTTGATGAGAATGAGGAAATTTTGTTAAGAAAACTTCACTGCATACCTCAGATATGTTTTCTGAAATAGATATAGAAGGCACTTCCTTCAATGCTTCTTTTCCTTTGTTGTACTTTGAAGCTTTTACTTGAACCATGCTCTTTCGTTCCAAGTAGTCTTCATACAACACCTTCACCATCTCGGCCATGGTAAACACCGAATCTCTGAACTTCTTCTCGTCTTGAGAAAGTCCTCCTGTAGATGCCATTTTCCTCCTTGAGATGTGATCTTCCCTGGTTAACATGCAACTCAATTCCAAACGTCAACTAGCTCTGATACGACTTGATCCGTCAGGATTTTTCGAAATGACTTATGGTTGAGTTTTTATTTGCATGCATTTATTAACCATTGGAAAACTTAACGAAAGAGAGAGAAAAGAAAATGCATTATACAGCCATTAACATATTTGCAAATCTGAAATGCAATGAAAAGAAGAAAACCATAATACACAAGTTTGGTAACGGAGTTCGGCACAACTTTGCCTACGTCTTCGGGCCTTTTCTATGTGAGGCAGGCTTCTTTATTTCTGTTCGAAAGCTTATTAGTACATCTTTACAATGCCGATTGGCTTCTAGACTGATATGGTCATGTTCGCCATGATCTCTAGAATCTTGCACAACTTACGGCACCTGAAACGGATGTCCCGAGCTCTCAGAAATCGTCTGACAGTATCTCTACCTCAACAGCTTCCCTGCCTCAAACTGGCTTAGACCTGGCTTTGCCTCAGCATCTCTGCTCTCCAAAATCATCCAAAAGCTCTTCAAAAGCTTTTCTACTTGGCCTCAAAATGGCCTTGGTTAAATAGTGGGAAAGTTGGTTGCTCATCCCCAACTTCCTCCCAGAAATTAGGCTCTAAAAAAGCCCAATAACTCCCAATTACATTAAAAAGGAGTTAATTACATTTAATTAATCAAAAGAAATGGTTATAAAACCACTTTAAACCATATAATTAGTTATATAAGGTTTTAGCACCTTAACCAGGCACGCGCGCCCCTTTTATAAGGTCACATGGCTTTAATAGGGCCAAGCGCTAGCCCTTGGCTATGCGCTGGCCGTAGCCCCTCTCGCGCTCTGGCTTTTGGTCATGTGGCAACGGTTTAAAACCGTGGCCTAACGGTTATAACAACCAATAACCGCGCACCTTTTTAAACCATATCCATTCAAAACATTAAACAACCACATACGTTTAAAACAACGGTCATATGTTTAAACGGCGCAAAAAACGTGGTAACTATATTTTAAACCACGCATTTAATCAAACCTCCGCGCGTTAACATACACGGCCATATGGTAAAGAATAGGACCACGGGTCGGGGCTTAGCCCCGGCCCGACCCTCGACCACCCATTACAATTTTTTAATTCAAATAAAATTAAACTCCTTCCCGTTACAAGTACCAATGTGTGGTCCAATGGTCGAAGGGCACGGTGTTAAGGCGTAGTGCGAAGGGGTTCGGGGTTCGAATCCCCCGGACCATAAAATATTTTGACAATAGCCCTCATTGGCTAAACCCAGGGTGCCATGTGGCAGCCACTGATTGGGCCACGTGGCACCCAACCATTCGCTTGAACAATACCACATGTCAACATCGGATTCGATCAATTCAACCAACTAGAGGATGCCACGTGTCCATCACTGATTCGCCCACGTCGCTTGCCACGTCAACCTTGTCGTACGCCACATCATCTGCCACGTAAGCTTGCCATGTCAGCTGCTGACGTCACCCTGCCACATGTCACCCTTTTAGTGGTGACACATGTCACTTCAGGATTGGTCCAACTACGCGCCGAAAATGCCAAATCTGCCTGACACGTGTCGCCTTCCGGTGCTGCCACGTGTCCTGTACGGAACCTGCCACGTGTCATCATACGGACCTGCCACATGTCATCCATTGGTGCTTCCATGTGTCACCTGTACGACCATGCCACGTGTCCCTGTACGGACTAACACGTGTCCTGTACGGACTATACGGAAAGGTACAGTCAGCATCCCAAAATTTTGCATGTTTAGCTCGGCGGACAGAATGCGATATCTTCTTCATACGGACTCCGTTTGACATAAAAATTAAACCACCAGAATCAGGAAGAGGAGACAGACGCAATGGTGTTGGTTTCATCAGATTCTGAGCACTTTAATTTTTGAGCATTTTTCATGCCCTGACAGTCTTCTGAATCCGATTTCGGATCACCTTCTCCTTTACCAAGTTGAACCTGCTAAAGCATTGCTAGATGTGGGTGCCGAAAGTAGTCTGCTGGAAACTATGGCTGGAGCGAAACAACAGGATCTTCAGGAATATAGAAGGGATGTTGGCCCAAACTGCACTCAAAGTGAAAGCGATTATGGGTGATCTGATAGCCTCAAAGACTAATATCACCAACGAAGTAACCCCTAATGAAGATGAGTATGACTGGTTCCATGAGCTTGATCCCTCCCTCCTGAATAGAACCAAGCAAGTTACCGAACTCTATTCCCCTTGGGAAATTAGGCTGGAGGAACAAGAGTTCTTAAAGTGGAGATATTCTTTGGAGAAGCATATCCTGTAGGTGGATGGGGCCTCGAAAGGGAATCTCGGTCCCGCGGGAAGTGGAGGGGTCCTACTCGACATCTCAGGGAAAATTGTGCTCAACTTTTCCTGGGGGATGGGTCTGAATACCAATAATACAACTGAAATTTTAGCAATCTGGCAGGGGCTGGCCCAGGCCAGAAGGTTATCAATTTCGAAATTGGTTGTCATAGGGGACTCTAGAATCTTTATCCATGCTCTCAATCAGAGGAAGGCTCCCAAAAACGTGGGCTTTGACCATTATTATAGGAAAGTTCTAGTCCAGATGAAAGATTTCGAAGAGGTGAAGTTCTACCACGTCCTCAGGCATCTTAATCAGTTGGCAGACCACAAAGCGAACAGAGGCACCTCCCTGGGCAAGGGATTCATCAGCGTAAATGGAGCTGAAATTTATGAACCTATCCCTTAGAGTCTAGGGAGAAGGAATCGACCGGAGTTCTCCTGTCAGAAATTGCAGAAGTCTGAAAATTGCCAGGAAGGAATCCAAAGTGCAGGCGCGAAGGTATGAGGCAAGTGAGAGAAGTCTTGTGCAGGGAAGCGCTAGAATAAGGACAGGGGCATCAGGACAGAGTTGGAACATATGTTGAAACAGTACTGGAACATATGCTGAAACAGTGTTGTAACTTATGATGAAACACAGTGTTGTAACTGACGCTGAAACACAGTGCTGGAACATATGTTGAAACACAATGCTGGAACATATGTTGAAATAGGGTTGGAACAGATGCTGAAATAGGGCTGGAACAGATGTTGAAACACAGTGCTGGAACATATGCTGAAACAGTACTGGAACATATGATGAAACAGTGTTGTAACTTATGTTGAAACACAGTGTTGTAACTTATGCTAAAACACAGGGCTGGAACTTATGCTGAAATAGGGCTAGAACATATGCTGAAACACAGGGCTGTAGCATATGCTGAAACACAATGCTGGAACATATGCTGAAACACAGTGCTGGAACATATGCTGAAACAGTATTGGAACTTATGTTGAAACAGTGATGTAACTTATGCTGAAACACAGTGCTGGAACTTATGTTGAAACAGTGCTGGAACATATGTTGAAACACCGTTGTAACAAATGTTGAAACCGTGCTGAGACATATGATGAAATAGTGCTGAGACTTAAGATGAAATAGTGAATGGAGTTTCGGCATTTAGATTTAATCCAGTTCTATTAGAAGACGTACAGGAACTAGCTCAGTTCACAAGTCTCTAGCTATAGAAGTAGAATGGTTCAGAAAGAAGTTCACAGGCCCGAAGAAATTCGAGGCCAATTGTAATCGGATATGTGGCTAGTACACCCCATTAATATAATCTATAACCGTTTCTATCAAAAAAAAAAAAAAAGAATAAGAAATGTTTACCAAATTAAATTGATAAGAACAAGAAATGTTTACCTAAAATTATTTGAAGTTTGATGAAAAAGGGATAAGAATAAGAAATGTTTACCTATATCTATATGAATAAGAATAAGAAATGTTTACCTATATCTATACCTATAGGAATAAGAATAAGAAGTCCCTGAATTGTTTTTTGAGTGTGCCTTATATCTATCAGGAGGGTTAGCAGATTTGTGTCCAATGGAAAGAGAAGAGTTCAAAGCTAAAAGCATGAAATTTTTTATAGACTATGATGTTGCATATCACATCATTCCTATGCTAAAGTTTTAGCCTTTTACTACAGGATGCAAACCCAATTTGCAACTACATGTATATGAATAACAGTATGATAGCAATAAAGGAGAAATTTCAAATCTAGAAGGTATCAACAACAGTTATGATAGCCCTCTTCGGGAGTGTACAAGAAGGTCTTGTAGTAGACCATGTCCATTTCTAATACTTGATAAAGTTTTCCTTCTTCTCCTCCATAGGAATGAAAGACCCATAAATTGAAAGTCATTCAAAGTCTCACTACCATGAAGTTTCAACATCCAATTCTCCCTATAAAATGCTTCTTTTGATTGATGTCAGTGCAAAAATAGCATAGAGTACTCAATCATGATCTAATTTGGGCCATGTTGCAACTCCAAAAGGAATGTTTCACCATCTCTTCTTTATGAAAAAAAATAGATGATTTGACAATCTAGTGTTGTGCAACAAAACTTGAACTAGACTCTCTTTCAGTGCCATCCAGCCTGTTACCCCTCAAAATGCATGAGCATCTTGAGATATACTTTCCAGCAATACAAGCCTTGTTGTCATGATGATTTTCAATAGATTGGAACCTGTAGCTTGAGGACATGTATTTGGAGCCTAGCCAGTCTTGAAATGTTACCCAAAGACAACCTTGTGAAGAGTTACAATGGAATTGGAGGAAGAATGTGGTTTTGTTGTGAAGGCTAAAATTTCTACAGAGTATAAAGTTTCCATCAGACAAGCTTGAACAAGAAGATGCAAGTCAATGCATCTTTCTGGGTATTAACTGTTGGAAACAATCCTCAAGTCACAGCTATTATGCAGGTTGTAACTGTTAGTTACTCATTCTAACATTACTACTTGCTAACAACAAATCTTCTAGCACTGATATCTATGTAGGAAATATGATTTCAGATCTGTTCATATGTGGTAAATACATCAAGTTTCCCAACATACCCACATTGTATAGTAACTCACCGATCTATGCTAAGTTTAGCACTGTTTCCATGAATTCCATGCTTAAAAACTGTTGTTTTGACTTGTGATTTCGTTGACCTCTGACGTGCATATATTTTTCATGTTGAATATGAGCCCAAAACAACATTATCCCACGAATTCTCATGCAAATATTGGCCAAGGAAAAAGTTCCAAGAATATCCTCATGCCCAAAGATGAGGTCGAACCTCTACTTCTACTTGGCATAATCAACATAGTAAAGTTAGCATGCTTTCCAACTATACCCAAGGAGTTCAAATTAGTATCCAAACTTGACAAAATTAGCATAGGTAAGTTCGACTTGGTTTTCCTGCTCGGTTTAACAATACCAACTTGATTTATTGCCTTTATTTGCATGCAAGGATTGGATAGACAAAAGGTCATATCAGGCTTTTGTGCTTTAGCAAAATTAGATAAAGTGCTAAATACACCAAAGGAATTGACTCATCTTTTGTGCTTACCTATTTTGAGCAGCAAGTTGATTTAGGACATTTTTGCTTGACTAGTTTAGCAAGGATACTAAGTGTGGATACAAGGCGAATTATGGTGCAATAACAATAAATATTCCCAGTTATTAAAGAAGAATTTAGTAACCTATGAGGAGGGTCAAATTAGGAAAGACATTGAGTGTTATTAACCAAGCACGCTAGGTTTTGGTTTGAGAAGAGATAGTAAGGCAAGTTAGAGTTTTTGGGAAGTCAAACCTAGCAAGGAGTTAGAACTTGAGGGAATTGAAATTAGGGTTTTGTCCCATGGTAGATTTAGAACCTCTTAATCATGGAAACCATCCAACTAGTTGGCATGTATCACACTGGGAGAAAAATCCACCTGCTGAACAATGCACTTGACTCATCATCCTTCACCTATCGGAACCTAGAACCATTCCACCACTACACACTTGGAACCATGAAATCGCACCTGTGACCTTGTGCCTACCACAAATAGAAACTGCTAAATATAAAAGAAGGGAGCAGAAAGAGGCCAAAGCCAAAGCACAAGTACAAAGGAAAGAAGAGGCTTTGAAAGAACAAGAAGAAAAAAGGAGAGAAGAAACTATGAAAGAACAAAGAAAAAAGAAGCTCTGAAATCATAAGAAGCACAAAGGAAAGAAGAAGATTTGAAAGAACAAGGAGCATAAAAGGAAACCATAGGAGGCCAAATAAAAAGGGTAAGAGATGAGCAAGAAGCAAAAGCCAAAGCAAAGGCAAAGAAGAATAACAAGGGAGAAACGAATAGCACAAGGCCTATGGTAGAAGGATCATATAATCTAGGAGCACCATCAAGCCCACAAGGCAATCCATCACTAGAGATCACTTCCCACTCACTGAATGGGCTTAAGTTGTTTTACCCCTTCAAAGTTAAAATCAGTCACAATGTTGGATTCATTTATCTTTGACAAGAGAAAGAAGCAAATATCAAGGCAGTTGTAGAAGAAGTTGAAGTTCGTTGGAGTGTTGAGTTAACAATTACAACAAAGACTCTTGTGCTTACAAATATAGACAAAGATCTAGTGGTTGCAGCTTTTGCAAGTGTTGCTTGTATCTATTGTTTTGGGATAGTTTTTTCCAGGAATAATGAGCTTATCACTGCATTGTAATAAGTTTTGTTCATGTACAGTTTTTACAGAATATTGTTTTTATACTCCAGGTAAAGCTTTAGTATTTTATTCTAGACACAACTCACTGGTGTATATGTTTTGTGGTTATACCTGACAATGGGAATAGCTTATTCTAGAGTTTAGACACAAATTCTTGGTGTGTGTTTTATAATTATGCCAAAAAAAGCAAGGAACCTTCCATGCCAACCCCAAGAATCAACAAAGTCTTCCATTGCACTGGTAATATTGTTTAATCTTCTCCCAATTATCATACGAGTTTATTTGTCATAATCTGATATTTATACATGTGACTAATACACTACTTGCAAGCCAAAGAAACAGTCTGAAAATAAGGGATTGAAAACCTTTGTGCTATTTATTCTGCAACTCAAAGGGATTGTTTCACACATCATATAATTACCCTGTTTAGAGTAAAGAAATAAATACCAACCAACACAATTAATTCATACCAGTTATTTAGGACTGTATTTACCAGGTGCAAGAGATTTGGAAGTTATAGAATATGAAATTTTCATTAAAACACGCAAATAAACATTTTAGGTATGAAAAGATATGCAAACACATTTTAGGTATGAAAACATCTTGATGAAGGATGACCAAAAACATTTCGGCAACATCTCTCTCAACTTGGGAAGGTGATTTTCTTAATCTTTTTAGAACCAACTGAAAGAACATGTTATTTCTGGAGAAAAATTGTCTTGCCTATTAAGCTTGTCTTCCAGACCGACTTCCTATTAGTAAAGGTTACCCAAATCTTAATTTTTCGTCAACAGGTTCACTTGCCAGAAATCACTAGTTCCTCCACAAAATCTGAATTTAAGACAAATTTTGTGTTGTCGGGCCCTATCGGACTAATCAAAGAGAAATTTGTAACCAGAGATGATTTGCATATTGGAAAATTTGTAGCACAATTTTTACCCCCAAAATAAGACTTAAAAAAGGTTATACATTTTTCTAAACTATTGAAGAAGTTATTTCTAGGGTCTTTGTTGGCACATCAATCAAGTTTCACTAACAAGTATGCCAAAGCATTCATATTGATACAAAAGTCTCTGATTGAAAAAATATGGATATCTTCTAAAAAATTAGGCATTACGCTTAGAACATATATCATTACCCTCATCCTAATATGACTAACTCAAAACATGAATGACACCTTTTCTGGAAAAAGAAATTGTGATGGACTCCCATTACTATGATATAGAGTTTCCTGATTTATCATTTATGAAGATACAAGAAAGAAATTATCGGATAGAGCATAACAGTTATGCAGAGATTCAAAGATGATTGCCATAGGTGCTACCATGCTACTACAAAAATGTGACAATAACAACACAATGTTCAGGAAGAATAGTTAAAAACATGTCAATAAATTCAACTTGTTTCATATAACAATTAGAGGTGCGAC
>ML780924.1:628348-645172 GCA_009831015.1 Picea engelmannii
TTCCATGCTATTGAAAATTACTCTTTACCACACCAATAAGATAGTTTCTATCTTATGATTTCAGAGTTCCTAGTGCTTGTGTCCATTTGATATTTATGAGGCCATGAAGTGATGTTCTACAGTGACAAATTACTGTCCAAATTCTCACATCCATAATAGATTCAAAACACCTTTCATGCATTTCTTTTCCAGGAAGTAAGTTGGAGACAGATTCACAGGACAAGAGGAACTACTTTGCACTTATGATGTTGGAGACTTGTAGTGGATAAATGAGAACAAATATAGAAAGATTTATTGAGCAAGGGAAAGAAAAGACAACACTGATTGTAGATATCTAAAGGATCTAAATAGAAGAGTCGAAGATCTTCCCAAGGAAGATGATCCAATGGAATTTCTACCAAGTCTATTGACAACACATTTAGCCTACTGGAGATGATCCATGCTTTCTCCTTGTCTCTTGCTTTGTTTTGAATCTGCTGCAGACACCTTAACCATTCCCAGACTAAAGAAGAAACTACTCATGTCACCACTCAAAGGTGAAACATTAGCCTGAGCCATTCCTCAAGGCTCCGCTCTCACTTTGGTCTGTCCCACCCAAATGGCATGTTAGAAATGCTGGAGGCTAGGTGCAAGTCCTAGGTGAATTTGGTAGAATAGGCATGCCTCAGACTTGACATCTAAGTTGAAGGAAGTCCATATTATGAGGAGTAGCCCCTCAGGGTGTGTTCTGGAAGCACTGCCAAAACAAAGATGAAAGACTCAATTATGTGATTGGTGATCCACATAATAACTTGACATGTGGAAGTGGAAATGGAAGATAAGATAACTTTTCTTTATAAAATGATTGCAAAAATGAACAAAAATATTTTCCAACCATTTTATGAGAATAGCCTTTCTTCTCAAGAGGGTGCTTCTTTGAACATCTTAGTTTGTAATTAATGATTTGAGTTGGACTCATGTACGTGAGCATAGGCCTCCATCCTGGTGCCGTTGGGGGTTCACAGTTGAATTAAGTAGTAGATGAAACCTCACAAGGGATATTAATCATTTAACTATGTTAATATTTTGAATCCTCTATCATTTATAAATATGTTAATTAATCATTGAATGAATACATTATTTGAATCTAAATATGTTTCTAAACTTATGCTGCAAGCAAATCTAAGTTCAAAGTACCCAATTTGCCGAAGTTTTCCATATCCAGAATTAAATAACCCAGGAGGTTTGTCCCATTTGCACACCTTGAATATATGAAACATCTCCTAAAGCAACATGATGCAAATCAACTTTGGAAGATATCTACAAATATGAAGTTGCTAACCTTATCGATAAAGTGATGGGAATAATCCATCTGGAGAGATCACAACAGGACCATTAGGTAAGGCCTTGCCATCCTGCAACATGAATGCATGTAGAAGGACATGAAAGAGATACCCAACAATGGTAACTCTATGGCTAAAATGTACCAGAAAATCATCAAGGTATGAACATTACAAGTAAAATTTGAATTTGAATTTTTAACAGATCTGTAAAGCTACCTGCTTAACATTGACAAGGAACTGCCTTGTAAGATATGCCTGAGAAATTGCACGAGCACTCAAGAACAACAACTGGTAACCATTATCCTGCAGTGGCAATTTAGATTTAGTGACATGCCTTACGATGGTGGCAATATCTCAAACAACAACTGCAGTGGCAATTTCAGTTGATAGTGCACCCAAACATAAAAGAGTTTTAGAGACACTATCCAACATAGATTCAATAATTTTTCTATACAAATATTGGGAGTTAAGAACCATGGGAGAAAATGTTACAAACAAGAAGTGGAAGTTGAAAATGAGGTGGATAAGGAAATAGCCAAGAGGACATCAGAATTTATACAATGTTGCAAAAATTTTTAACATAGAAATACCATATACTCCAACAAGTTTTGGAATAGTAGTGTTTGAAAAAGTGCAAGTAAATCAATGAGAGCTCTTGGAAAATTTCAAACAAGTCCTAATGAGGTGAGGAGACAGTGCACACCAAAAGGAATAAACTTCAATTACCAAATTAAAGCCCTCGCGCGACACCTTCCGAGTTTCTTCTGCTCTGAACAGGCAGCTCCACGAACCACCAGGCTAATAACTGCAACAAATTCTAGTTTCTAACTTTCTTCTGCTCTGAACAGGTGGCTCCACCACTAGCATCTCTTGCCCTCTTTCCATTCCCTTGAGGGTAAATAAACACAAAAATTCAATATAGCATCTCTTTCCCTCTTTCCAAATTTCGTTCCGTCAAGGGGAAATAAACTCGAAAATTCAATATATGTAAAGCGGGCCTTGGGGATTTAGAGATTTTCTGGATGGTCACTAGATAGTAGACTCTGTAGTTCTCACGAACAAACCAGACAAGTAAAAAATCTATGATTTTAACCTGATGCCATACAATTTATACCAGGTGGGAGGGCCAAAATGTAGCTACCCAGTGCCCATACCACAAAATCTGGGTGAATTAAACCATAAACCTCGATTTTACCAAATGGCAGAGCGAAGAAGCTATCAGAAATTCCCATACTTCTAGAAATTTGGCTAATGGAAGCTTGTCCCTCCAAATTTTAGGGGCGAAATATAATTTTTTTTCCTCTATCTCTCCTAAAAACAAGGGCTAACCCTGTACACGATTTTTCCCCTAAAATAAATTACGGGCTAATGATATAAGTTTTAAAAAATCACTTCTATACAAAAAATTCGCCCAATAAAAAATTGAAAGCCCCTAAATTTCGCCCATGAGCGAAATTTCGCCCCTAAAATCATCTATGAGTCCCTCGCTTGGGGTAGGGTGAGATAGGGTGAGAGTCATGGCATGAGAGAGGGGAAGGATTCTTTGAAAAATGGGGGGGTAACAACAAGAAATGGACTCAAGAGATGAGCGAGCCTTGAAGAGAGCTGCCATATTTTAGAAGTGGTGGCATGACAATATCAAGAAAGAAACAAGATAGTCTGAGAAGTTGAGGAAAGAAGGTGGATCAGGAGAAGTAGAGGAAAGAAAGATGGAAGAACTGCAGAAGATGAGAAGAAAGGAACAACTGGCCAGTCAAAGATTGAATGAGAGAGAAGCATGGAGAGAAAGAAGTCCCTAGGAAGTGGGACAAAAAGGAGAAGGTGAAGACGTAAGAGAGGAAGAAGCTGGCATGAATCTTGGAGAAGAAAGAGAATATTCAGCCCCGATAACAAGAGAGATTGGGAATCTGGTTGAAGAGATCGTCCCAGTGGAAGCAAATGAGACCCCCCAGATCAAAGAAAACCACCCCAAATCTAGTGGCGCTATCCCTGAATCACCCATACCCCAAGTGTCTTCTATACAAGAAGTAAGTTCAATACTACCTTCTCATGCTAGTTATGTTCCAATACAATTAATTAGTCAGTCACAACCAGGAAGTGCGAGCACAGGGAGGATATTGGGATCCCCTAGTAGATCGCAAGCAGGACCATTAGGGTTCATATTGATAGGAACAACAAGATCAACAATGGTTGGCCATGTGGGAGGTTCGATTTCCCGATACCCATAATTTTTGGGTAAGGGAGATGAGGACGTTGAGCATCATTGGTTCATGTGCGAAGCAACCTGGAGATACAGAGGGACTCCAGATGCAAATAAAATGGTCAATTTCTAGACTACCTTGAGATTTTGTGCTCTCAATTGGTACATGAAGATCATTGAGCCGAGAGTATCAGGGACACAAGGTCAAGTGTTCACACTTGGCCAGGTTCGAACGAAGTTCATAGAAGTGTTCAAACTACCTCAGTCAGAATAATAGGCTATGTCTGAGTTACGCGAGATCCAGCAGCGGGAAGGTGAATCAGCCTGGGAGTACAACGAGAAGTTTAAATATTCCATAGGGAGGTTGGCACATCTAATCCATGAAGAACATCAAAGGGAGTGTTACAGTCAAGAGTTACTGCCTCTGACTTGGATTCCGCTATTGCAACAGAGGATAGCTACATTAACATATGCCTTGGAACAATCAATGAATATTGAATCCATGGCAGGATACCCTAGGAGCCTGAGAGTGACCAGACCCCTAGTAGATGCGAATCTGGCACAACTACAAGGGAAAATATCATCACTTACAGAAAATATTCAGGAACTGACGATACCTAGGATAGGACAGCCACAGGTTTGGTGCACTGGATGTTATACAGAATGTCATTTGGCGAACGAATGTCTACAAATGAGGGGAATGGGACCTCCTCAAAATCCAATAGTAGCCCCACCAGGACCCATGGGAGGAGTTGCACAAGTGTCGACGAACTTACCATTCCATAACCCCAACCCATATCATTATTTTCCAAGAGGCCAAGCAAAACCAACAACTGAGTATTGTGAAATCTGTCGAACCCATGGGCATGGGCCAAGGCAGTACCCCATCATGAAGAAATATTAGAAAGTACCAAACACAATACAATGTGAGTTTTGTGTGTCTACCATGAATACTACCAATCAATGTAGGGTGTTGGATGCACTTACAGACAGGCTATACCGAACAAAATTCAGGGTGAATGAAAACCCTCAGGGACCAAGAAGAGGTCGAGGAGGTGGAACCGGAGGAGACTTCAGAGGAGGAAGAAATAGGGGAAGAGAACTAAGTAGATGTTATAACTGTGATGAGCAAGGTCACTTGGCTAGACATTGTCCTCATCCAAGGCGGCCATGGCGCTCTCACTACAAAAACAACGGACACACAACTGAAGATTGCCCAGAATTAATTACAAAATGGGAAGAGAGAGGACGACAAAGAGGAACTAACCTCATCAGTTCGGAAATCAAGAGGGTTAGCAAGGGACAATTTCCCAACCTTAATATCGTTATTCGAGGAGGAGTGAAGACAGGAGCTAATGTTGATACTCTACCTTAGATCCAGAAAGCAATGCCTAAGGAAGACAGGTATGATCCTCTAAAACACAATTTGTTCTTTAAATATGCCATAGAAGTATTTCAAAGTATTCCTAATCTCGAAATTCAAGAGAATCCCCCCCAGTTGATTGCTTACCCTAAGATGGTGCAAGTCCCTGCTTCACCCCCTGCACCCAGAAACCCTGTAGTCATACTAAGACAACCTAAGCAACCTCAAAATGTAGTTGGCCTTTGGCTTCAATTATTCTCTGACATTCTAGGGAATGATCGACTAACAGAAAAGTTTTGCAATGCGCCATACCTAGTTTTAGGGAATGAAGAACCCCTAGAAGTAAGGATAAGGGCCTATCTTCCTGAGAAAAGTATTCAAAGTGTCCAGCGAAGAAAAGTATGAACCGACAAGGAATTCAGATTAATATCCCAGTTAGATGAATTTGAAATTAAGGATGTCATGTTGGACCTAGGGTCAAACGTGAACATTCTACCTAAGAAGACCAGGGAAGCCTTAAGAAAACCGAGGCTAACATATTCCCCAATTCAGTTAAGAATGGAAAACCAATGTTGTATCTTCCCCATAGGAAGACTGGAGAACATGGAAATAGATGTAACAGGAGTAAAAACAGTGGCTGACTTTGAAGTCATTGAAATCATGGGAGATAAGGACCCCTACCCTACACTACTTGGCATTGATTGGGCCTATGATAATTGATATCAAGGATGATTTTAGGGGATAAATTTCACTCATGGGCTAATTTTCCATGGTTTTTCCCAAAAAATGATTCGTCATTCTAAAAATTATTCGCCCAAATTCTATAGGATAAAATTATTTTACCTTAAAAATCGCCAAAAATTTATACAAAGTATATAACATCCTTAGAAATTTGAATATTTTTACAAAAATATCACCAAACATTTCTAGTTGGCATATGAATGATTAGTAAGATTTTCCAAGGTTTATGCAGTGATCGACTTAAAGAAAGACACCATGACCTTTGAGGTCGAGCCAATCAAGGTAGTTCAAACTTTGGATCCCTATGTAGGACCCAAGTATACATAACCAACAAACAATAATATGGAGGGAGAAGATTTGGACCATTTGTACATTGTAACAGCTAGGACAAGAAACAATTATATAAACCCCACCGCCAATGGGTCAGTAATTTGGAGAAGTATACAATCAGCAGATGAAGATTCAAAATTGGCTTTCAACAGTTGGCAAAAAGGGTCGCACGAAAGTTTGTCAAGAAGATGCACAATTGTTAGAACAACCAGATGGGTTGGGACCGAAGTTAGATAACACCTAGTGTATGATGGCACCTCAGATCTCGATACTTTTTTGCACAAGATGGAGGAAAATGTAAGAGAAGATCAAGGAATCTTGGTACTAGATTTAGCCTTTCAGAACAACCCCGCCAGATGGTGGGATAATCATAAATTTGTACTCAGAACTTTGGACAAGGTGAAGCAAGCTATCAAGTATAGGTTCCATAATAAGGAGCAGCCAAAATCAGAGATGCAGAAAAATCTCCAAGTTGTTCAAGTGTTCAACAGAGAATTGAATCCTAGATTACACATTGAAAAATCCGCGACACAGTCGAAAGCTCCGGGGATACCCTCTCACTTTTGGGTTCAGGTATTTCGCCACTCGCTAGGTTCAATCCTGAAAGCTTGGTTTAGACATGAGGAAACCAGAAGACAAACTAGTGACTTGAAAACACTGGAAAATCATTTTTGCAAGGACTTCTCATTCACAAGTAAGTACCCCGAGCTTGAAGTAGCCCTGCAAAATATTAAAGAATTTATTTTTACATATAATGATAATTAGAAATCAAACTTAGTGGCATGTGCCAAACATAGCCAAGAACTTTAGACAAATATCTACTTTCCCTCAACTTAGAAGCCTATAGAATTCTATCAGATTAGCAAAGATTCAGAAATCCTAGACGACTTAGAAGAACTGAGAAACCTAGCCATCAAAGAGACAGGGAGGAGAAGAGAAATTCAAAAAACCATACCCAACCAGACTGATAGTTCCTACAATCACCCATTAAAATTGCACAAAATCAACATAGGGACTACATAGCAACCCAAGATAACCTCGGTGGGAGACTACTAGGATGTGCAAACTAGTTAGGAAATACAGAGTTTACTGCAGGAATATGAGGATTTCTTCCCAAAGACTTTTTCTGAGTTAAAGGGAATCAAAGGAGTCATGGGAGAAATGAAGATTGAGTTAAAACCAGGATCCAAGCCTGTCATACATAGACCATACCCTCTTAACCCAAGAGTAAAAGAGAAGGTTAAGAAGGAGATAGATAAGATGTTGGAAGAATGTCTCATTTTTGCAGTAGAAGAAGCAGAGTGGGTTAGCCCGATAGTTATTAAAATAAAGAAACATACAGAGGGTATTAGAGTCTGTGTAGATTACATAAGTCTCAGCTCTGCCTGTGTCATGACCCTTTCCCAACACCCTTTACAAACGAGGTGCTAGAACATGTTGTGGGAAAGGAAGCATACACATTCACAAATGGATTTTCAGGATACCATCAAGTCAAGATCGTTGAAGAGGACAAAAGAAATACCACTTTCATAACAGAATGGGGATATTTTGCATACAACGTGATGCCATTTGGCTTAAAGAATGCCCCTGCAGTTTTCTCCAAGATTGTGATAGCATCTTTTAGAGAGTTCATTCACAAATTTATAGAAGTCTATATGGATGATTGGACAATATATAGCCTGCTCAAGGAACATGTAGCACTTCTAAGGCTAATGTTTGACAGATGGATAGAGTTGCAGATCTCATTAAATCTTAGAAAGTGTATCTTCTGTGTACCACATGGGAATTTGTTGGGCCTCGTAGTCTGTCAAGACGGAGTATTGGTAGATCCAACCAAAGTTGCGATCATTGTGAATATGCCACCACCCACGAGTGCTAAGCAATTGCGCTCTACACTAGGACACATAGGTTACTATCACAGGTTCATCCGAAGATATGCCAACATTACTGCACCTCTGGAAAACCTACTGAAAAAGGCTGAAACGTTCCAATGGACTCCAGAATGTGATAAATCATTTGAGACACTTAAGGAGAAACTCATCACAACACCGATTCTGACATTCCCAAACTGGGAGAATGAATTTCACGTCCATGTAGATGCTTCAAGAATTGCCTTAGGATCCATCTCAATGCAACCTGGAGATGGAGCTATGGAGATGGAGCTATGGATCACCCTATCTATTTTGCGAGTCGGAAGTTGTTGCAAGAAGAACGCAACTAAACAATGACGAAAAGGGAGGGTTTGGCCATGATTTATGCTTTGCAGAAATTTAGACATTATTTGTTAGGGTCTCATTTCAAATTATTTACTGATCATTCTACATTGAAATATCTAGTTAACAAACTTGTGTTGGAAGGGAGAATTTGTAGATGCCTGCTATTATTTCATGAATTTTCCTTTGAAGTTTTCATCAAGATGGGAAGATGCAATGTAGGACTGGATCACCTATCTAGGTTAGAGTGAGGGGAAAGTGGTGGAGCGGTAGATGATCATCTCCCAGATGCAGATTTGTTCAGGATTGAGGCCATACCGAAATACCTAGAGGACATAGCATTCTTTCTCAGTACAGGGGCCTGTCCTGAAACCTATTCTGCAACCCAGAAATGCCATATGGTTGTTAGAGAAGCAGATTACCAACTAATCATTAGATAATTGTATAAACTAGGGCTAGACAACATCCTCAGATGGTGTGTCCTAGATAATTAAAGGTAGCATATACTTTGGGAATTCCATAGTGGATTCGTAGGAGGCCACGTAGGAGGAAAGCCCATGAAACATAAAGTTCTACAGGCAGGACTTTGGTGGGAAACACTCTTCAAGGATGCCAAAGTATATGCTAGATCATGTGATATTTGTCAACATGTGGGTAAGTCGTCACACTGAGACGAACTACCACTACAACCAGTTAGAGCTCTACAAGCATTTGAGAAATGGGCATTTGACTTCATTGGACCAATCAACCCCACAACCAAACATTCAAAGTCTAGGTACATCATTACCGCGACTGACTACCTTACCTGTTGGGCAGAAGTAGTAGCTGTACAGGACTGTTTGACAGATACTACTACTAGGTTCATTTTTGAGAATATCATTACTTGGTACGGATGTCCCAAGAGCCTAACCAGTGACCAAGGAGCTCATTTCATTAGCAACACTATAGAAACACTCACGACAGAATTTTTGATTCAACATGACAAGAGAAGTCCATACCACCCACAGGCCAACGAAACAGTCGAAGCCTTCAACAAGATCTTGGAAAGGGGACTAACAAAGGTCTGTTGCGCAAACTGGGAGGACTGGGATGACCAAGTTCCAGCGGTACTATGGGCTTACATGAAAACCACAAAGAAACTCCACAGGTACACATCGTTCCAGTTGGTTTATGGGAGAGAGGCATTGGTGCCTGCATAGTTCATCACTCCAAGTGTGTATATTGCACAAGTCACACGCATGACAGAAGAGGAATCCATTGCGTAGAGACTTACGGAACTACAAGAACTCAAAGAGACCAGATTTCTAGCAGACTTTCATCAATCAGTTGAAAAATCAAGACAAAAATCTTGGCATGACAGGAACATTAAGACCAAGGTATTCACATAAGGAGACAAGGTACTACTCTACGATAGTTGGTACCAAAAGAATCATGGAAAATTGTGTATGCACTTGTTGGGACCATTCATGATTGCGGAGATCCAACCCTCAGGAGCAATCAAACTCGTGCAACTGGATGGTGTGTCGTGACCAAGATGGGTGAATGGCGCTCTCCTGAAGCCCTACTTGTCTCAAAACTGAGAAATAAGGTTTGTTTCTCTAGTCCGAAAGAGCTTGTACAATAGTTAGATTTGAGTTTTCTGAATTTTTTGTAAATTCAGTAATAAAGTCAATATGTGTAGTGTTGCACCATGACACATAGTTCATTTTTTGTTTAAGTGTTGTTTGATATAGAACTAATGACTCAGCAGTGAAGGATCCAAAGCTTAAGAGAATACAATAATGACAGTCATTAATATGATGGGGACAACCTTTGTGTTCGGAGAAAGGATGAATCTGAATACGTTCTGAATCCATATTCCACATGAACCTACTCTAGTCACAGCCTTTATTTCCATTTCAATACCACATCTGAAGTCTGTTAATCCATAAAGTCTCGTTATGCAAAGATGCCATCAAATTTCGCGTCGGGATACCCACCTGTCAAACGGAAAGGTATGAAATCGGCCACGTCCCTATTCCACTCATGCAAATAAGTAAATTCCATAATTTCCCAATAGGATTTACCCTATTAAATTGTCTCGTCGGACAACTCAGACCTCGTTGCATCCATAAAGTCATGACAAACAACAATAACTGCTAAAATTGCATGTTAAACCAAGTATAAGACCCTGAGAACTCGCCCAAGAATGCAACTTTTCCAAAAGAAGCATAGCCATTTCCAAATTCAGTAGAGTGAACCAGCCTGTACCATTGTGAAATCTGCAGTCCTTAGCTTGCCACAGAATTTTGAATTCCGAGAACCACAACAAGACGAAGTGCCATGTCAAAATAAGCAGTACTAGATGAGCCCTGGGACCCCCGGGTCGAGGTCGTGGGCGATCACAAAGGGAAAGTGGAGCATGTTAAGCTCCTCGACCTCGACCTCACGGATTCAGTCTTGTTCCCTCAGATGCACACATATGTATTTTGGGAGATGGCTCTAGATAGAACCGGAGATATGCAATTTGTGCCAAAATCAAACTTCATCAATTTATTCAATTTGACCATCATGAACCTGAGATACCTACCAGTCTTCGGTACCACTAGTGAGGTTGTGCGGTGCATGAAATTTCTGATAAGAAGGGTGCATGACAGAATTCTATGGTTGGATAAGCGGTATCCAATCCATGCGGAAGACATCCAATGGCTTACTGGACTATCCTCCGAAGGAGAGGATGTGTCGAAAGGATTCTAGGGTCCTGGTAAGCATGGGAAAAATAAAGGAAAGCTCAACCTTTATGAGAAATTCAACATGAAGAGGGGAGGATGCATAATAGTAATTAAACCAATACTACCCGAGACAGTCTGGACTGACTGTTACATCATTGCCAACAAGGTTATTAGATAATACTACAAGGGAGAATGCACTCTAGATGCATTATCAATAGTTGACTTTTGCGCCAATGGAGAAGTGTTCAATTGGTGTAGTTACCTGCTAAAGGAACTACTAGTGGCATGCGAGGAGGCACAGGAGAAGGGAGGAATCTTCACTTATGGATATCTACTTGTGGCATTCGCAAAGTTCAAATGGAATCCACCTATGGGAAGACAACTAGCAATACCAGACAAAGGGTGAATGGCGAAGATGTTTGAGCCATGGAAGTCTAGGCCAGATTCAGAGAATAGAGCCTTCAACGACACAACATTTTCTGAGTGGTACAATGGATTGATAGATGCAACACAGAGGTTGCATATCCTGTAGGATCTTCTCAACTGCAATACGAGAAATATCGCCTTTAGCATGAACCGACACCATAAATTTGTCTGGCCGAGACATGTCAGCAGGAAACATTTCCACACAAGGATGCTACCATTCTATCTGGATGAGGAGTCCTTTGACAAGGAAGTCATGTCATGGCTAGGAGTCAAACCCGACCCACGTAAATTAGGTATGCATTAAATTTTACCTGCAAAGCTACTGAAGAAAAAATACAAGGAAGCAGGAGAAGGACTGAGATCAGGCCCAAAGTTGAAGAAGCCAGACACTCTGGTACAATCAGACTCAGAGGAGGAAGAAGAGATACAATAGTTAGAGTGGAGGAAAAGACCGTCCATCTGTCAGCTTCCAGCTGATGCCATGTTATTAGTTGCGGATGTTAACCAGATCTTGGGTGTTGTGTTTGGTACCAAACCATTGGTGAAGAGGCCCAGAACCAGGGTCTCGCCGAACAAACCTCTAAACCCCCAACCCCTTGCATTAGCCACTCCCCGCACCCACGTAGCAGTCAAATCCACCATTATCACTAACATTTAGGATGACCCAGAGCCTGAAACATTTATATTCACATTCATCACTGAGCACCCTCCATCACCTCCACCACCACTAGTCCACCCCAGACCACAACCCCAAAGTCAATGTAGCTCGATCAGCCAGAAATGGTGGAGCAAGGACTCCCAGGAATAACCCAAGAGTCACCCAAGCCAATATTAGAAGCTTCTGGTCCAGACCCCAATGTGCCAGAGTAGAGCATGAAGCTGAATGGTCTGAATCTAAACACCTAGGAACAACAACCTGAACTTTCGACGCAAGGAAAAGATACCCACACTATGGAGGAGCTGCACTTCTAGAGAAAACAACAAATCCCCTCACCGGACAAGGGTGAGGATATACAAGATGCCACAATGCAGGAAACAGAAGAAACAAGAGAGTTAGAGATACCAGAGCCTCAAAGGGAACCAACATCAACACCCAGGCCAAGCGCGACATCCGCGTGTGAGAAAATGGAATAGGTTCTCTAGGACCCTCAGCAGTGCGTAGAAATGATGCAACTTTTCATAGCCAGAACAAAGGTTCTAACTCTTTTGACCTCAAAGCTATGGTTGAGGATCGCACCAGGGACACCAACAAAGGAGGAGGTAGATACCCGCTCATATCAGTCAACGACCAGTGCACTTCCACTGCAAATGCGAGCACCCAGAGATGTCACTCCTTCATCTGTTGACCTCATATATTGTCCAGCGATGCACTTGTTTGGACTAATCAGAGTATCAACTAATCAATTAGAGCAAAGGCTCTAGGAGGCCGAGAGATCCGTCGAGTTTGCAAGAAAGGAAGAGCTTGTCGCACAAACATGCAGGATACAGGAAGCGCATAAAAAACTCCAAGTTCAGCGTAAACTTGAAAAAGTGCAGGAAATACTTGCGCCCGAATTACTTGAGTTCAGTGATGCAGGTGATCAAGAACACCAGATTGAGTTGCTACAAGGAGCATGGACACAACTCACCACTCAAGTTTAGCAGTTGAAAGAACAGTTACAACGGGCCCAACAAGAGGCAGAGCAGCAGCCCCAGAAGTTGCATAAGAAAATACATAAGATAGTATTCCAAGGTAACAACACCCAAGCACACAACGAAATGTAAAAAAATCTTCAGGGAAGTCAGCGACTGGATGGGCATCATTTCTCGACGAAACCGAGTCTTGGATGAGGTGCGCACAAAGATCCAGGTGTTGAATGAAGAAGTTGTGGCCACAATGGACCCTATGGAACAACATCAAAAGTTTGACCAAATTCAACAGGCGGACAATGAGTTGAACGCCCTCTTTGAGGCACAATCCATAGAAAAGAAAGAGTTGTGTGACTTCTGACCTGTTATTCAGAAAATATACATGAAAATGCATCAAGTTGATGCAACAACATATTCCGAGTGGAACTTGTTGGTCGAGTCCCAGTCAAAGGCGGATAGCAAGGAAACAAACCAACAGTTTGTTGTCGAGGCATAGTCCTCACCAGGAAGTGGTAGGACAAAGTTGCAAACTTTCAAGGAGTGAAACAACAAGCCTTAGAGTTGGTACCAGAGTTGGGCCCTTCATTTGAAGAGGTAAAAGAAGAGAAAGCACAAACATAAGAGCCCAAGGAAGAAGAAAAGAAGGACAAGGAAAAACAACAGATGCTCCTGGAAAATGTGAAAGAACCAAGCACTTGACTCGAGGGCGAGTCAAGGATTGTGATCGGAGCCTATTGGGCTCTTCATTTTTTGGATAAGGAATTGCACAAGCTTTGACTGAGGATGATTTGCGCAAGCTTCATCAGAGGCTTGGAGAAAGAGCAACAGAAAGCAGTTGTGAAAGTTAGCACAACGCCATCTAAGCAACAAACGGTTGCAACTGAACAAGAAATAATGCAAGATGAGAAGGACGACACAATCCATCTTCTATATAGGGATGAACATAATTATAAAAAGGTTGGTCTGGTTGTTGGTTGGTTGGGTTGGGTTAGTCGGGTTAGTTTTTGATGATTGTTGTAAGTCGAGTTAAGTCAAGTATTGAGTCTGTAATGAATGGGATCTATCAGTTTTGAGAATTGGAGCTCTCCGATGTGAGTCTAGAGACAAGAGTCTGTACAACGCACTACGGTGTAATTTTGAGTCTATAGTCAGAGAAAGATTCTAAAGATAATATGAAGAAGGACCTAAATTTTCAAATAGGATGTGTCTTTGTGTGTTTGCTTATGCATTACAATATTTCCTTATGGCTTATGACTTCTATTTGATGGTTCTACATTTAAATTCTTGCTCGCAACATAAGTAGGTTCGATTCTTGCACATGTATGTCTTAGATGTGTTCATGTCTCTTGCACAAGATCATGAATGAGTCTTGAAGGCTCTATGGATCCTCTTAAGTCTTTTCCCTACCCTTTCCTATCTATCTGTCTCAGCAACGCTTCGGGTGAGACTTCTTCTCTTCGGAGGAGATGAAAATGCCAACGCTCTAGACTACACAGTACCTTTTGTTGGTAACCTGAGAAGGACCCTGGTCTGATCAAACTCGCACCAACACTACTACCTAATTAATGAATTCCATGACAAATTTAGAGTGGAATAATATGTAGTCTTTGTGATTTTAAGTTATGCATTTATTACTTATTATATGTTTTATGGTCAAACCTTTTAGTAGCATTATATTATTTTCTAACTAGTGACATTTGAATTGAATTTTAATGTTAAAGGTAAATCTACCTTTCTAATCATATTTTATATGCTTTTAAGAGTAATAATTAGAGCACCTTAGTGGACCTAATGGTTAAGAACATGTGTTATCTCCGGGGAGGTCACAGGTTCAAAACCGACGGGGGGTAGGGATGCTCATATTGGCTCGTTGTGACAAGGCTGGAAGGGTAGGCGACCCCTGGGATAGAGGTTCATTTTCGGTGAGCCTCGAGACGTCTCGACCCCTGTTGAGTCACAAGTTCTTGGTATATCTGGCTTGCGGGCTGTTGGGTATACTCTTGGGAGGTTGGTGTTCCCATGGTTAAAAAAGAAAAGAAAAAGTAATAATCAAAGTTTTTTTATACGTTCAAATTATAATCTTAAGGAATACAAAGTTGGAATTTGAATTCAATTCCATTTTATATGCTTTTAAGAGTAATCTTAAGGAATACAAAGTTGGAATTTGAAATAAAATCCATTTTATACATTCAAATTATAATCTTAAGGAATACAAAGTTGGAATTTGAAATCAGTTGCATTTTATATGTTTTTAAGAGTAATATTAAGGAATACAAAGTTGGAATTTGAAATAGTTCCATTTTATATGCTTTTAAGAGTAATAATCAAGTTTTTTTTATATGTTTAGATTATAATTGTAAGGAATGGAATTTAAAATCAGTTCCATTCATTAAATTTGATGGTTATAGTAAAATTGTTAAATTTATAGTATAACGGTTATAACATTTTGATAATAGGTTTATCTTGATGCTCACAATTTACCCATCAAATTTACATCCTTGATCTCATACCTATCCTAATGAGCAATAAATTTAATTTATTTCTCTTGTTTTTCTAATTATATTACTAAACCTCTTTCTTAATTTCACAAGTTTCCTCGTACTCCCTTCATTCAGGGGGTTGCTCTTAAACTTTCAGGGATTTTGGAAAACTCTTTTAGAAGAAGGTATCAAAAAAGGAAGAGTCCCAAATTCAAAAAGACACTTGCTATAACTCTGGCAATTGTATCCTAGTTTGATGGAGTGGCCCAAGCAAATGGGCTCTTGAGTTGAGTTGGGGGAATTATAAAGCAATATGGAAATATTTATTACATGTGGACTCTAAACTGTGGACCAGGCACAAACACTAGGGTCAAGCTTCTGGGAGTGTGGGCATCTTTAATCTTGGCAACTCAGTTGGACATTGATCAACTACAAGTCTTGGGAGACTAAAAAATTGTGATAGATTGGTTGAATAATAATAAAACTCTTCAAGTCTCTTGAGTGATGGGTGGATCGGATTCGGGAATTAAAAATTTCTTTCAACAACATCAGATTTGCTCTCATCTACAGGGAGGAAAATGGGGAGACAAACACCTTATCAAAAAAAAGTGTTTCAAATGCTAGAAGGAAAGATCCAATACAACAAATGGATTTATGATCACAAGGGCCCCACTCACTTTATGCATCTATTTTTGTGACTGAGTGTAACTCTTATATGTATCTTTATATTTTTTATGAAGCTATGTGAGAAGTTTTGTATATTATTAAAGCACTTGAAAGTATTTTGTGAAAGACTTTCTTTAGTAGTATCTTTGGAGATGAATGTAAACTTACAGTTATATGTAATGTTTTAAGAACAACATATATTTTAATATATTGAAAAATGTTATAATGGAAAAAGTTTCTTCATATCAATAATTATGAATTTATTTATAAATATACTCATGTTATGTAATTAAATTGAAATACAAATATTTTAGTTTAGAATCACATTTTATAATAAACATATCTAAAATTTATAGATTTTATATATGTATAAGTTTCAATAAATTTTAATTTGTACTATTTTAATAATAAACTATTTAAATAAATTAATATTTTATTTGTTAAAAACATTTAATTATTTGAAATTTTTATAATAAATTAAGAAAATTATTTTTTTTAATATTTATATAAATATTATAAATTATATTATTTTTATTTACATTAAAAAAATATATTTTATCCTTATTTAAAAAATCATGATTTTACACTAGTTCAATTTACAATGGAATGTCATTTTATTTATTTGTTTTTAAAAAGTAAATTCATTCTTTAATTATAATATAATATAATGAAAAGATTGAATTAAAAAGATAATAATATATATATATATATATATATATATATATATATATATATATATATAT
>ML780924.1:684310-699788 GCA_009831015.1 Picea engelmannii
ATATCTACAAATATGAAGTTGCTAACCTTCTCGATAAAGTGATGGGAATAATCCATCTGGAGAGATCACAACAGGACCATCAGGTAAGGCCTTGCCATCCTGCAACATGAATGCATGTAGAAGGACATGAAAGAGATACCCAATAATGGTAACTCTGTGGCTAAACTGTACCAGAAAATCATCAAGGTACGAACATTACAAGTAAAATTTGAATTTGAATTTTTAACAGATCTGTAAAGCTACCTGCTTAACGTTGACAAGGAACTGCCTTGTAAGATATGCCTGAGCAATTGCATGAGCACTCAGGAACAACAACTAGTAACCATTATCCTGCAGTGGCAATTTAGATTTAGTGACATGCCTTACGATGGTGGCAATATCTCAGACAACAACTACAGTGGCAATTTCAGTTGATAGTGCACCCAAGCATAAAAGAGTTTTAGAGACACTATCCAACATAGATTCACTAATTTTTCTATACAAATATTGGGAGTGAAGAACCATGGGAGAAAATGTTACAAACAAGAAGTGGAAGTTGAAAATGAGGTGGAGAAGGAAATAGCCAAGTGGACATCAGAATTTATACAATGTTGCAAAAAATTTTAACATAGAAATACAAGATACTCCAGCAAGTTTTGGAATAGTAGTGTTTGAAAAAGTGCAAGTAAATCAATGAGAGCTCTTGAAAAATTTCAAAAAAGTCCTAATGAGTTGAGGAGACAGTGCACACCAAAAGGAATAAACTTCAATTACCAAATTAAAGCCCTCGCGCGGCACCTTCCGAGTTTCTTCTGCTCTGAACAGGCAGCTCCACGGACCACCAGGCTAATAACTATAACAAATTCTAGTTTCTAACTTTCTTCTGATCTGAACAGGTGGCTCCACCACTAGCATCTCTTTCCCTCTTTCCGTTCCATTGAGGGGAAATAAACACAAAATTCAATATAGCATCTCTTACCCTCTTTCCAAATTTCGTTTCGTCGAGGGGAAATAAACTCGAAAATTCAATATATGTAAATTAGGCCTTGGGGATTTAGAGATTTTCAGGATGGTCACTAGATAGTAGACTCTATAGTTCTCACGAATGAACCAGACAAGTAACAAAGATATGATTTTAACCTGATTCCATACAATTTATACTAGGTGGGAGGGCCAAAATGTAGCTACCCAGTGCCCATACCACAAAATATGGGCAAATTAAACCATAAACCTCGATTTTACCAAATGGCAGGGCGAAGAAGCTATCAGAAATTCCCATACTTCTAGAAATTTGGCTAATGGAAGCTTGTCCCTCCAATTTTTAGGGGCGAAATATAATTTTTTTTCCTCTATCTCTCCTAAAAATAAGGGCTAACCCTGTACACGATTTTTCCCCTAAAATAAATTATGGGCTAATGATATAAGTTTTAAAAAATCACTTTAATACAAAAAATTTGCCCAATAAAAAATTGGAAGCCCCTAAATTTCGCCCATGAGCGAAATTTCACCCCTGAAATCATCTATGAGTCCCTCGCTTGGGGTAGGGTGAGACGGGGTGAGAGTCATAGCATGAGAGAGGGGAAGGATCCTTTGAAAAATGGGGGGTAACAACAAGAAATGGACTCAAGAGATGAGAGAGCTGCCATATTTTAGAAGTGGTGGCATGAAAATATCAAGAAAGAAACAAGATAGTTTGAGAAGTTGAGGAAAGAAGGTGGATCGGGAGAAGTGGAGGAAAGACAGATGGAAGAACTGCAGAAGATGAGAAGACAGGAATAATTGGCCAGTCAAAGATTGAACAAGAGAGAAGCGTGAAGAGAAAGAAGTCCCTAGGAGGTGGGACAAAAAGGAGAAGGTGAAGACGTAAGAGAGGAAGAAGCTGGCATGAATCTTGGAGAAGAAAGAGAATATTCAGCCCCGATAACAGGAGAGATAGGGAATCTGGATGAAGATATCGTCCCAGTGGAAGCAAATGAGACCCCCCAGATCAAATAAAACCACCCTGAAGCCAGTGGTGCTATCCCTGAATCACCCATACCCCAAGTGTCTTCTATATAAGAAGTAAGTTCAATACTACCTTCTCATGCTAGTTATGTTCCAGTACAATTAATTAGTCAGTCACAACCAGGAAGTGAGAGCACAGGGAGGATATTGGGATCCACTAGTAGATCGCAAGTAGGACCATTAGGGTTCATATTGATAGGAACAACAAGATCAACAATGGTTGGCCATGCGGGAGGTTCGATTTCCCGATACCCATAATTTTAGGGTAAGGGAGATGAGGACGTTGAGCGGCATTAGTTCATGTGCGAAGCAATCTGGAGATCCAGAGGGACTCCAGATGCAAATAAGATGGTCGATTTCTAGACTACCTTGAGATTTCACGCTCTCAAGTGGTACATGAAGATCATTGATCCGAGAGTGTCAGGGACACAAGGTCAAGTGTTCACACTTGGCTAGGTTCGAACGAGGTTCATAGAAGTGTTCAAACTACCTCAGTCAGAACAATAGGCTATGTCTGAGTTACGCGAGATCCAGCAGCGGGAAGGTGAATCAGCCTGGGAGTACAATGAGAAGTTTAAATATGCCATAGGGAGGTTGGCACATCTAATCCACGAAGAACATCAAAGGGAGTGTTACAGTCAAGAGTTACTGCCTCTGACTCGGATTCCGCTAATGCAACAGAGGATAGCTACATTAACATATGCCTTGGAACAATCAATGAATATTGAATCCATGGCAGGATACCCTAGGAGCCTGAGAGTGACCAGACCCCCAGTAGATGCGAATCTGGCACAACTACAAGGGCAAATATCAGCACTTACAAAAAATATTCAGGAACTGACGATACCTAGGATAGGATGGCCACAGGTTTGGTGCACTGGATGTTATACATAATGTCATTTGGCAAATGAATGTTTGCGAATGAGGGGAATGGGACCTCCTCAAAATCCAATAGTATCCCCACCAGGACCCATGGGAGGAGTTGCACAAGTGTCGACGAACTTACCATTTCATAACCCCAACCCATATCATTATTTTCCAAGAGGCCAAGCAGAACCAACAACCGAGTATTGCGAAATCTGTCGAACCCATGGGAATGGGCCAAGACAGTACCCCATCATGAAGAAATATTAGACAATACCAAACACAATACAATGTGAGTCATGTGTGTCTACCATGAATACTACCAATCAATGTAGGGCATTGGATGCACTTACAGACAGGCTATGCCGAACAACATTCAGGGTGAATGAAAACCCTCAGGGACCAAGAAGAGGTTGAGGAGGTGGAACCGGAGGAGACTTCAGAGGAGGAAGAACTAGGGGAAGAGAACCAAGTAGATGTTATAACTGTGATGAGCAGGTCACTTGGCTAGACATTGTCCTCATCCAAGGCGGCCATGGTGCTCTCACTACAGAAACAACGGACACACAACCGAAGATTGACCAAAATTAATTACAAAATGGGAAGAGAGAGGATGACAAAGAGGAACTAACCTCATCAGTTCAGAAATCAAGAGGGTTAGAAAGGGACAATTTCCCAACCTTAATATCGTTATTCGAGGAGGAGTGAAGACAGGAGCTAATGTTGATACTCTACCTTAGATCCAGAAAGAAATGCCTAAGGAAGACAGATGTGACCCTCTAAAACACAATTTGTTCTTTAAATATGCCATAGAAGTATTTCAAAATATTCCTAATCCCGAAATGCAAGAGAATCCCCCCCAGTTGATTGCTTACCCTAAGATGGTGCAAGTCCCTGCTTCACCCCCTGCACCCAGAAACCCTGTAGTCATACTAAGACAACCTAAGCAACCTCAAAATGTAGTTGGCCTTTGGATTCAATTATTCTCTGACATTCTAGGGAATGATCGACTAACAGAAAAGTTTTGCAATGCGCTATACCTAGTTTTAGGGAACGAAGAACCCCTAGAAGTAAGGATAAGGGCCTATCTTCCTGAGAAAATTATTCAGAGAGTCCAGCGAAGAAAAGTACGAACCGACAAGGAATTCAGATTAATATCCTGGTTAGATGAATTTGAAATTAAGGATGTCATGTTGGACCTAGGGTCCGACATGATTATTCTACCTAAGAAGACTTGGGAAGCCTTAGGAAAACCGAGGCTGACATATTCCCCAATTCAGTTAAGAATGGAAAACCAATGTTGTATCTTCCCCATAGGAAGACTGGAGAACATGTAAATATATGTAACAGGAGTAAAAACAGTGGTTGACTTTGAAGTCATTGAGATCATGGGAGATAAGGACCCCTACCCTACACTACTTGGCATTGATTGGGCCTATGATAATTAATATCAAGGATGATTTTAGGGGACAAATTTCGTTCATGGGCTAATTTTCCATGGTTTTTCCCAAAAAATGATTCGTCATTCTAAAAATTATTTGCCCAAATTCTATAGGATAAAATTATTTTACCTTAAAAATCGCCAAAATTTTATACAAACTATATAACATCCTTAGAAATTTGAATATTTTTACAAAAATATCACCAAACATTTATAGTTGGCATATGAATGATTAGTAAGATTCGCCAAGGTTTCTACATTTAAAAATAAATTTCCATTCTTAAAATCATCCTTGATAATTATGCAGTGATCGACTTAAAGAAAGACACCATGACCTTTGAGGTCAAGCAAATCAAGGTAGTTCAAACTTTGGATCCCTATGTAGGACCCAGGTATACATAACCAATAAACAATAATATGGAGGGAGAAGATTTGGACCAGTTGTACATTGTAACAGCTAGGACAAGAAACAATTATATAAACCCCACCGCCAATGGGTCAATAATTTGGAGAAGTATACAATCAGCAGATGAAGATTCAAAATTGGCTTTCAACAGTTGGCAACAAGGGTCGCAGGAAAGTTTCTCAAGAAGATGCACAATTGTCAGAACAACCAGATGGGTTGGGACCGAAGTCAGATAACACCTAGTGTATGATGGCACCTTAGATCTCGATACTTTTTCGCACAATATGGAGGAAAATGTAAGAGAATATCAAAGAATCTTGGTACTAGATGTATCCTTTTAGAACAACCTCGCCAGATGGTGGGATAATCATAAATCTGTACTCAGAACTTGGGACGAGGTGAAGCAAGCTATCAAGTACAGGTTCCATAATAAGGAGCAGCCAAAATCAGAGATGCAGAAAAATCTCCAAGTTGTTCAAGTGTTCAACAGAGAATCGGATCCTAGATTACACATTGAACAATCCGTGACACAGTCGCAAGCTGCGGGGATACCCTCTCACTTTTGGGTTCAAGTATTTCGCCACTCGCTAGGTTCAATCCTGAAATCTTGGTTTAGACATGAGGAAACCAGAAGACAAACTAGTGACTTGAAAACACTGGAAAATCATTTTTGCAAGGACTTCTCATTCACAAGTAAGTACCCCGAGCTTGAAGTAGCCCTGAAAAATATTAAAGAATTTCTTTTTACATATAATGATAATCAGAAATCAAACTTAGTGGCATGTGCCAAACATAGCCAAGAACTTCAGACAAATATCTACTTTCCCTCAACTTAGAAGCCTATAGAATTCTATCATATTAGCAAAGATTAAGAAATCCTAGATGACTTAGAATAACTGAGAAACCTAGCCATCAAAGAGACGGGGAGGAGAAGAGAAATTCAAAAAACCATACCCAGCCATACCGATAGTTCCTACAATCACCCATTAAAATTGCGCAAAATCAACATAGGGACCACGTAGCAACCCAAGATAACCTCGGTGGGAGAATACTAGGATGCGCAAACCAGTTAGGAAATACAGAGTTTACTGTAGGAATATGAGGATTTGTTCCCAAAGACTTTTTCTGAGTTAAAGGGAATCAAAGGAGTCATGGGAGAAATGAAGATTCAGTTAAAACCAGGATCCAAGCCTATCATACATAGACCATACCCTATTAACCCAATAGTAAAAGAGAAGGTTAAGAAGGAGATAGATAAGATGTTGGAAGCATGTCTCATTTTTGCAGTAGAAGAAGCAGAGTGGGTTAGCCTGATAGTTATTAAAATAAAGAAACACACAGAGGATATTAGAGTCTGTGTAGATTACATAAGTCTCAACTTTGCCTGTGTCATGACCCTTTCCCAACACCCTTTACAAACGAGGTGCTAGAACAGGTTGTGGGAAAGGAAGCATACACATTCACAAATGGATTTTCAGGATACCATCAAGTCAAGATCGCTGAAGAGGACAAAAGAAAGACCACTTTCGTAACAAAATGGGGATATTTTGCATACAACGTGATGCAATTTGGCTTAAAGAATGCCCTTGTAGTTTTCTCCAAGATTGTGATAGCATCTTTTAGAAAGTTCATTCACAAATTTATAGAAGTCTATATGGATGATTGGACAATATATATCCTACTCAAGGAACATGTAGCACTTCTAAGGCTAATGTTTGATAGATGGATAGAGTTGCATATCTCATTAAATCTTAGAATGTGTATCTTTTGTGTACCACATGGGAATTTGTTGGGCCACGTAGTCTGTCAAGAAGGAGTATTGGTAGATCCAACCAAAGTTGCGATCATTGTGAATATGCCACCACCCACGAGTGCTAAGAAATTGTGCTCTGCACTAGGACACATAGGTTACTATCACAAGTTCATCTGAAGATATGCCAACATTACTGCACCTCTGGAAAACCTACTGAAAAAGGATGAAATGTTCCAATGGACTCCAGAATGTGATAAAGCATTTGAGACACTTAAGGAGAAACTCATCACAACACCGATTCTGACATTCCCAAACTGGGAGAATGAATTTCATGTCCATGTAGATGCTTCAGGAATTTCCTTAGGATCCATCTCAATGCAACCTGGAGATGGAGATATGGATCACCCTATCTATTTTGCGAGTCAGAATTTGTTGCAAGAAGAACGCAACTACACAACGACGGAAAGGGAGGGTTTGGCCATGATTTATGCTTTGCATAAATTTAGACATTATTTGTTAGGGTCTCATTTCAAATTATTTACTGATCATTCTACATTGAAATATCTAGTTAACAAACCTGTGTTGGAAGGGAGAATTTGTAGATTCCTGCTATTATTTCATGAATTTTCCTTTGAAGTTTTCATCAAGCCAGGAAGATGCAACGTAGGACCGGATCACCTATCTAGGTTAGAGTCATGGGAAAGTGGTGGAGCGGTAGATGATCATCTCCCAGATGCAGATTTGTTCAGGATTGAGGCCATACCGGAATACCTAGAGGACATATCATTCTTTCTCAGTACAGGGGCCTGTCCTGAAACCTATTTTGCAACCCAGAAATGCCATATGGTTGTTAGAGAAGCAGATTACCAACTAATCATTAGACAATTGTATAAACTAGGGATAGACAACATCCTCAGATGGTGTGTCCTAGATAATGAAAGGCATGATATACTTTGGGAATGCCATAGTGGATTCGTAGGAGGCGACGTAGGAGGAAAGCCCATGAAACATAAAGTTCTACAAGAAAGACTTTGGTGGGAAACACTCTTCAAGGATGCCAAAGTATATGCTAGATCATGTGATATTTGTCAACACGTGGGTAAGTCGTCATGCTGAGACAAACTACCACTACAACCAGTTAGAGCTCTACAAGCATTTGAGAAATGGGCAGTTGACTTCATTGGACCAATCAACCCCACAACCAAACATTCAAAGTCTAGGTACATCATTACCGTGACTGACTACCTTACATGTTGGGCAGAAGTAGTAGTTGTACAAGACTATTTGACAGATACTGCTACCAGGTTCATTTTCGAGAATATCATTACTCGGTTCGGATGTCCCAAGAGCCTAACCAGTGACCAGGGAGCTCATTTCATTAGCAACACTATAGAAACACTCACGACAGAATTTTTGATTCAACATGACAAGAGAAGTCCATACCACCCACAGGCCAACGAAACAGTTGAAGCCTTCAACAAGATCCTAGAAAGGGGACTAACAAAGGTCTGTTGCGCAAACTGGGAGGACTGGGATGACCAAGTTCCAGCGGTACTATGGGCTTACATGAAAACCACAAAGAAACTCCACAGGTACACATCATTCCAGTTGGTTTATGGGAGAGAGGAAGTGGTGCATGCATAGTTCATCACTCCAAGTTTGTATATTGCACAAGTCACACGCATGACAGAAGAGGAATCCATTGCGTAGAGACTTACGGAACTACAAGAACTCAAAGAGACCAGATTTCTAGTAGACTTTCATCAATCAGTTGAAAAATCAAGACAAAAATATTGGCATGACAGGCACATTAAGACCAAGGTATTCACGTAAGGAGACAAGGTACTACTCTACGATAGTTGGTACCAAAAGAATCCTGGAAAATTGCATATGCACTTGTTGGGACCATTCATGATTGCGGAGATCCAACCCTTAGGAGCAGTCAAACTCATGCAACTGGATGGTGTGTCGCGACCAAGATGGGTGAATGGCGCTCACCTGAAGCCCTACTTGTCTCAAAACTGAGAAATAAGGATTGTCGCTCTAGTCTGAAAGAGCTTGTACAATAGTTAGATTTGAGTTTTCTGATTTTTTTGTAAATTCAGTAATAAAGTCAATATGTGTAGTGTTGTACCATGACACATAGTTCATTTTTTGTTTAAGTGTTGTTTGATATAGAACTAATGACTCAGCAGTGCGGGATCCAAAGCTTAAGAGAATACAATAATGAAAGTCATTAATATGATGGGGACAACCTTTGTGTTCGGAGAAAGGATGAATCTGAATACGTTCTGAATCCATATTCCACATGAACCTACTCTATTCATAGCCTTTATTGCCATTTCAGTACCACATCTGAAGTCTGTTAATCCATAAAGTCCCGTTATGAAAATATGCCATCGAAGTTCGCATCGGGATACCCACCTGTCAAACAGAAAGGTATGAAATCGGCCACGTCCCTATTCCACTCATGAAAATAAGTAAATGCCATAATTGCCCAATAGGATTTACCCTGTTAAATTGTCTCGTCGGACAACTCAGACCTCATTGCATCCATACAGTCATGATGAACAACAGTAACTGCTAAAATTTCATGTTAAACCAAGTATAAGACCCTAAGAACTCGCCCAAGAATGCAACTTTTCCAAAAGAAGCATAGCCATTTCCAAATTCAGTAGAGTGAACCAGCCTGTACCATTGTGAAATCTGCAGTCCTTAGCTTGCCGTGGAATTCTGAATGCTGAGAACCACAGTAAGACGAAGTGCCATGTCAAAATAAGCAATACTAGATGAGCCCTGTGACCCCCGGGTCGAGGTCGTGGGCGATCACAAAGGGAAAGTGGAGCATGTTAAGCTCCTCGACCTCAACCTCACGGATTCAGTCTTGTTCCCTCATATGCACACAGATGTATTTTGGGAGATGGCTCTAGATAGAATCGGAGATATGAAATTTGTGCCAAAATCAAACTTCATCAATTTATTCAATTTGACCATCATGAACCTAAGATACCTACCATTCTTCGATACCGCTAGTGAGGTTGTGCGGTGCACGAAATTTCTGATAAGAAGGGTGCATGACAGAAGTCTATGGTTGGATAAGCGGTATCCAATCCATGCGGAAGACATCTAGTGGCTTACTGGACTATCCTCCAAAGGAGAGGATGTGTCGAAAGGATTCCAGGGTCCTGGTAAGCATGGGAAAAATAAAGGCAAGCTCAACCTTTATGATAAATTCAACATGAAGAGGGGAGGATGCATAATAGTAATTGAACCAATACTACCCGAGACAGTCCGGACTGGCTGTTACATCATCACCAACAAGGTTATGAGATAATACTACAAGGGAGAATGCACTCAGATGCATTATCAATAGTTGACTTTTCCGCCAATGGAGAAGTGTTCAATTGGTGTAGTTACCTGCTAGATGAACTACTAGTGGCATGCGAGGAGGCACAGGAGAAGGGAGGAACCTTCACTTATGGATATCTACTTGTGGCATTCGCAAAGTTCAAATGGAATCCACCTATGGGAAGACAACTAGCGATACCAGACAAAGGGAGAATGGCGAAGATGTTTGAGCCATGGAAGTCTAGGCCAGATTCAGAGAATAGAGCCTTCAACGACACAACATTTTTTGAGTGGTACAATGGATTGATAGATGCAACACAGAGGTTGCATATCCTGTAGGAGCTCCTCAACTACAATACAAGAAATATCGCCTTTAGCATGAACCGACACCATAAATTTGTCTGGCCGAGACATGTCAGCAAGAAACATTTCCACACAAGGATGCTACCATTCTATCTGGATGAGAAGGCCTTTGACAAGGAATTCATGTCATGGCCAGGAGTCAAACCCGACCCACGTAAATTAGGTATGCATTAAATTTTACCTGCAAAGCTGCTGAAGAAAAAATACAAGGAAGCAGGAGAAGGACCGAGATCAGGCCCAAAGCTGAAGAAGGCAGACACTCTGGTACAATCAGACTCAGAGGAGGAAGAAGAGATACAATAGTTAGAGTGGAGGAAAAGACCGGCCATCCGTCAGCTTCCAGCTGATGCCATGTTATTAGTTGTGGATGTTAACCAGATCTTGGGTGTTGTGTTCGGTACCAAACCATTGGTGAAGAGGCCCAGATCCAGGGTCTCGCCGAAAAAACCTCTAAACCCCCAACCCCTTGCATTAGCCACTACCCGCACCCACATAGAATTCAAAGCTACCATTATCACTAACATTCAGGATGACCCGGAGCCTGAAACATTTATGTCCACATTCATCACTGAGCACCCTCCATAACCTCCACCACCACTAATCCACCCCAGACCACAACCCCAAAGTTGATGTAGCTCGATCAGCCAGAAAAAGTGGAGCGAGGACTCCCAGGAATAACCCAAGAGTCACCCAAGCCAAGATTAGAAGCTTCTGGTCTAGACCCCAACGTGCCAGAGCAGAGCATGAAGCTGAATGGTCTGAATCTAAACACCTAGGAACAACAACCTGAACTTTCGACGCAAGGAAAAGAGACCCACACTATGGAGGAGCTGCACTTCTAGAGAAAACAACAAATCCCCTCACTGGCCAAGGGTGAGGATATACAAGATGCCACAATGCAGGAAACAGAAGAAACAAGAGAGTCAGAGATACCAGAGCCTTAGAGGGAACCAACATCAACACCCGGGCCAAGCGCGACATCCGCGTGTGAGAAAATGGAACATGTTCTCTAGGACCCTCAGCAGTGCGCATAAATGATGCAACTTTGCATAGCCAGAACAAAGGTTCTAACTCTTTTGACCTCAAAGATACGGTTGAGGATCGCACCAGGGACACCAACAAAGGAGGAGGTAGATACCCGCTCATATCACTCAACGACCAGTGGACTTCCACTGCAAACGCGAGCACCCAGAGACGTCGCTCCTTCATCTGTTGACCTCATATAGTGTCTAGCAATGCACTTGTTTGGACTAATCAGAGCATCAACTAATGAATTAGAGCAAAGGCTCTAGTAGGCCGAGAGATCCGTCGAGGTTGCAAGAAAGGAAGAGCTTGTCGTGCAAACATGCAGGATACAGGAAGCGCATAAAAAACTCCAAGTTCAGCGTAAACTTGAAAAAGTGCAGGAAAGACTTGTGCCCGAATTACCTGAGGTCAGTGATGCAAGTGAGCCAGAACACCAGATTGAGTTGCTACAAGGAGCATGGACGCAACTCACCACTCAAGCTTAGCAGTTGAAAGAACAGTTACAATAGGCCCAACAAGAGGCAGAGCAACAGCCCCAGAAGCTACAGAAGAAAATGCAGAAGATAGTATTCCAAGGTAACAACACCCAAGCACACAATGAAATGTACAAAAATCTTCAGGGAAGTCAGCGACTGGATGGGCATCATTGCTCAACGAAACCGAGTCTTGGATAAGGTGGGCACAAAGATCTAGGTGTTGAATGAAGAAGTTGTGGCCACGATGGACCCTATGGAACAACATCAAAAGTTTGACCAAATTCAACAGGCGGACAATGAGTTGAATGCCCTCTTTGAGGCACAATCCATAGCAAAGAAAGAGTTGCACGACTTCTAACCTATTATTCAGAAAGTATACATGCAAATGCATCAAGTTTATGCAACAACATATTCCGAGTGGAACTTATTGGTCGAGTCCCAGTCAAAGGCGGATAGCAAGGAAACAACCCAGCATTTTGTTGCCGAGGCATAGTCCTCACCAGGAAGTGGTAGGACAGAGTTGCAAACTTTCAAGGAGTGAAACAACAAGCCTTAGAGTTGGTACCAGAGTTGGGCCCTTCATTTGAAGAGGTAAAAGAAGAGAAAGCACAAACATAAGAGCCCAAGGAAGGAGAAAAGAAGGACAAGGAAAAACAACAGATGCTCCTAGAAAATGTGAAAGAACCAAGCACTTGACTCAAGGGTGAGTCAAGGATTGTGGTCGGAGCCTATTGGGCTCTTCATTTTTTGGATAAGGAATTGCACAAGCTTTGACTGAGCACGATTTGCGCAAGCTTCATCAGAGGCCTGGAGAAAGAGCAACATAAAGCAGTTGTGAAAGTCAGCGCAACGCCATCTAAGCAACAAACGGTTGCAACAGAACAAGAAAGAATGCAAGACGAGAAGGAAGACACAATCCATCTTATATATAGGGATGAACATAATTATAAAAAGGTTGGTCCGGTTGTTGTTTGGTTGGGTTGGGTTAGTCGGGTTAGTTGTTGATGATTGTTGTAAGTCGAGTTAAGTCAAGTATTGAGTCTATAATGAATGGGATCTATCAGTTTTGAGAATTGGAGCTCTCTGATGTGAGTCTAGAGCCAAGAGTCTATACAATGCACTACGGTGTAATTTTGAGTCTATAATCAGAGAAAGATTCTAAAGATAATATGAAGAAGGACCTAAATTTTCAAATAGGATGTGTCTCTGTGTGTTTTCTTATGCATTACAATATTTCCTTATGGATTATGACTTCTATTTGATGGTTCTACATTTAAATTCTTTCTCGCAACGTAAGTAGGTTCGATTCTTGCACATGTATGTCTCAAATCTATTCATGTCTCTTGCGCAAGATCAGGAATGAGTCTTGAAGGCTCTATGGATCCTCTTAAGTCTTTTTCCTACCCTTTCCTATCTATCTGTCTCAGCAGCGCTTCGGGTGAGACTTCTTCTCTTCGGAGGAGATGAAAATGCCAACGCTCTAGACTACACAGTACCTTTTGTTGGTAACCTGAGAAGGACCCTAGTCTGATCAAACTCGCACCGACACTACTACCTAATTAATGAATTCCATGACAAATTTAGAGTGGAATAATATGTAGTCTTTGTGATTTTAAGTTATGCATTTATTACTTATTATATGTTTTATGGTCAAACCTTTTACTAGCATTATATTATTTTCTAACTAGTGACATTTGAATTGAATTTTAATGTTAAAGGTAAATCTACCTTTCTAATCATATTTTATATGCTTTTAAGAGTAATAATTAGAGCACCTGAATGGACCTAATGGTTAAGAACACGTGTTATCTTCGGGGAGGTCACAGGTTCAAAACCGACAGGGGGTAGGGATGCTCATATTGGCCCGTTGTGACAAGGCTGGAAGGGTAGGTGACCCCTGGGATAGAGGTTCATTTTCGGTGAGCCTCGAGACGTCTCGACCCCTGCTGAGTCACAAGTTCTTGGTATATCTGGCTTGCGGGTTGTTGGGTATACTCTTGGGAGGTTGGTGTTCCCATGGTTAAAAAAAGAAAAAAAGAGTAATAATCAAAGTTTTTTTATACGTTCAAATTATAATCTTAAGGAATAAAAAGGTGGAATTTGAATTCAATTCCATTTTATATGCTTTTAAGAGTAATCTTAAGGAATACAAAGTTGGAATTTGAAATAAAATCCATTTTATACATTCAAATTATAATCTTAAGGAATACAAAGTTGGAATTTGAAATCAGTTCCATTTTATATGTTCTTAAGAGTAATCTTAAGGAATACAAAGTTGGAATTTGAAATAGTTCCATTTTATATGCTTTTAAGAGTAATAATCAAGTTTTTTTATATGTTTAGATTATAATTGTAAGGAATGGAATTTAAAATCAGTTCCATTTATTAAATTTGATGGTTATAGTAAAATTGTTAAATTTATAGTATAACAGTTATAACATTTTGATAATAGGTTTATCTTGATGCTCACAATTTACCCATCAAATTTACATCCTTGATCTCATACCTATCCTAATGAGCAATAAGTTTAATTTATTTCTCTTGTTTTTCTAATTATATTACTAAACCTCTTTCTTAATTTCACAAGTTTCCTTGTACTCCCTTCATTCAAGGGGTTTCTCTTAAACTTTCAGGGATTTTGGAAAACACTTTTGGAAGAAGGTATCAAAAAAGGAAGAGTCCCAAATTCAAAAAGACACCTGCTATAACTCTGGCAATTGTATCCTGGTTTGATGGAGCGGCCCAAGAAAATGGGCTTTTGAGTTGAGTTAGGGGAATTATAAAGCAATATGGAAATATTTATTACAAGTGGACTCTAAACTGTGGACCAGGCACAAACACTAGGGTCGAGCTTCTGGGAGTGTGGGCATCTTTAATCTTGGCAACTCGGTTGGACATTGATCAACTACAAGTCCTGGGAGACTAAAAAATCGTGATAGATTGGTTGAATAATAACAAAACTCTTCAAGTCTCTTCAGTGATGGGTGGATCGGATTTGGGAATTAAAAATTTCTTTCAACAACATCAGATTTGCTCACATCTACAGGGAGGAAAATGGGGAGACAAACACCTTATCAAAAAAAAGTGTTTCAAATGCCAGAAGGAAAGATCCAATACAACAAATGGATTTATGGTCACAAGGACCCCACTCACTTTATGCATCTATTTTTGTGATTGATTGTAACTCTTATATGTATCTTTATGTTTTTTATGAAGCTATGTGAGAAGTTTTGTATATTATTAATGCACTTGAAGGTCTTTTGTGAAAGACTTTCTTTAGTAGTGTCTTTGGAGATGAATGTAAACTTACAGTTATATGTAATGTTTTAAGAACAACATATATTTTAATATATTGAGAAATGTTATAATGGAAAAAGTTTCTTCATATCAATAATTATGAATTTATTTATAAATATACTCATGTTATATAATTAAATTGAAATACAAATATTTTAGTTTAGAATCACATTTTATAATAAACATATCTAAAATTTATAGATTTTATATATGTATAAGTTTCAATAAATTTTAATTTGTACTATTTTAATAATAAACTATTTAAATAAATTAATATTTTGTTTGTTAAAAACATTTAATTATTTAATTATTTGAAATTTTTATAATAAATTAAGATTTTTTTTTTTTAATATTTATATAAATATTATAAATTATATTATTTTTATTTACATTAAAAAAATATTATTTATCCATATTTAAAAAATCATGATTTTACACTAGTTCAATTTACAATGGAATGTCATTTTATTTATTTGTTTTTAAAAATTAAATTCATTCTTTAATTATAATACAATATAATG
>ML780924.1:699838-735767 GCA_009831015.1 Picea engelmannii
CTTGACATATTTTGTTATCTATTAATAGTTATAGGTATGAAATCTTGACATATTTTTGTTATATATATATATATATATATATACCGAATCTAAAATATATCAAAATAATGATTTCTTGAGATTGAGTCAAACGGATTAAATATAGGAATATTGATATATATTTTATACGAGGACTTAATTCACACGTACAAGGTTTAGAGTTCAGAAATATGATAATCTACAACATTGATAGTATTTATTCTCAAATATACGAAGGTATCAGAAGAAACTGGAAGTAAAGTATTTACTAAGGACATTGAATTTTGATGTTAGATGTAATCATATCATATTATAATAGTAATCTTATTATTTTTACTTTTAAGGTGCAATCTCAAGAGATATCAGGCAAGGTTGGAATTTGGAATCAGCTCCAACATAATTATAGTAAAATTATTAAATATATTTCACAATGACAGGTTTATGGTATTGGTAATTTATTCATTAAATATAATTTTAAGTATATTTTAATGATTTAAAAATAATAAATTTAATTTATTTTTTATATTCTTCTAATTAAATTATTTAATTTATTTTTTTTCTTCTTAAACTTGATTGATATCAATAATTCTGAATTTATTTGTAAATATGCTGATGTTATTTTATCTTGAAATAGAAATAAGTTTAGTTTGTAATCTACTTGAGTAGATACATTTATAATAAGCATATCTAGATATGTTTATAGTATATATGTTAGATATGTTTATAGTATATATGTAAGGTTAAATAATGATTGATTTGAAATATTTTAATAATAAATTACTTAGATATTGATATTAATATTTTGTTTATTAAATATATTTAATTATAATGTTTAAAGAAAAATTGTGTAAGTTTTTAAAATATCCCATATTTAGATTAGGTTATCCAAAATAAAAAAAGTGTCACGGCTAGGAATTTATAAGATAAAAATGATTAGATAATTGTTGTCAAATATAAATAAAATAATCATAAATGATTTTAAAATAATAAAATAATAATAAACATTTTATAGGATATGAAAATTAAATAAATTATAAACCATAAATATTTTTTAGGATGTGAAAATTAAATAAATTATTATATAGATGGGAAGGTATAAAGGAAACAAGATATATTCAATATAGGAGTTTGAGTGGTTTGAAAATAGTAATCCAATGTAGGAGAGAAGAGGGGGAGAAAGCTTATTGACCTAGACATGGATAGGAAGATTCCAAGATTGGCTAAGTTTATAGTCATATTACTAATTAAAATTATTAGGATATATATATTTTTTATTTCAAGTTATTGAATGATACAAGAGGAGTGATAAGGTACTAAGGTAGGAATTATGGTTTAGTCAAAGCAAATAAGGTGTTTAGAAATGTGTGAGTATTCTATGATAGCTAATTTGGAGATGTAGTTGTTGGATCTCTCAACTATCTATGTTACTTAGATGGGTTTTGAAATATCCATCAATTTGGCCAATGTAGTTGTAGAATGTGTTAGCTATAGTTTACTTGAGATGGGTTTTGAAAGATCTATCAATTTGGTGAATGTATGATTTTCCACGGAATTTGGTAAACTACTTGGCCAAGCATAGGGTTGGATTTATTTTTAGGGGTTCTAAACAAATTCTTAAGGGTTTTATAGGGTTTAAAAAGAGTTTTGATATTCTTTTTGGCCAAGATCTTTGAAATATGATTAGTAATGCCATTGACGTAGGGAAGAGAAATAAGAGGAGGTGGGTTAGACTAAGAAGAGTTTTAGATTTAGATGAAGGGATGAGTGAAAATGATTCAAGTTGATTTACGAGATTGAGTAACCATTGGTAAAAAGGGCCTTAATAAGGTGAGATTTTACAAGAGTTTTTAGAACAGTAGGATTTTGGGGGACATCTAGAAAGGTAAGAGAGTTTTCCTTTTGATTTTCTATAGTAAATTGAATGTGAAGAAAAATGTTAGTAATATGGTCAAAGAGAGAATTTAGGGAGGGATGGTCATGAGGCCAAGCTACAAAGGTATCATTGACAAATATAAACCAACATTTGGACATTAGATTGAAGTTGTTTAAGGCTAAAGCCCCAAAATGTTTCAGAAAAATATTGGCAACTACTAGGGATAAGGATGACCCTATTGATATTATAGTAGTTGTGGGAGATATTAACCTCCACATGTAACCCATACAAGAATAGAATATTCTAGGAAGCAAGAATAAACCCTAAAGCATTGGACATAACCCTAGAAGGCAAGTCAGCTAAATGACATATTTAATATTGAGTGTTTAGCCTCCAGAATGAGAAGTCAGCCCAGATAGCTAAGGAGAAACAGTATAAATACAGGACGCCATAGCTAATTTTAAGGACATAACTCGCAACTACAGAAATGTAAGAGTGCACACTACAGAAACTTGATTAAGTGTGCAAGTCTGGAGAGTAGCTACAAATGCAACTACTGCAACATGTATTCTCAGTTTAGGCTTGGAATTTCTATTGGTTATGGTTTGGAATTTCTTCCTTGTGTGCTATCTTTAGAGAGAGGTACACTACATTGATTAACTATTAGGCCTAGGGTTTGCTTCTAGAATTATTCTTTGTCAAGGTTCAGGTGCTCGGGGGTGGCTTCGGCCTATGGTTGGGTGAAAATATTGCTATATTGTTTATGGTTAACCGAGCACACCTATTATTTATAATAGGTTATGGGCCCACACTATCTTCGGACAGTATAAACACTGGAAAATAGATTGGGAGGATTTTCTCAGCTACAATTGCAGTTGCAGTCATTTTTCGTTGTAACAACGAAACACTAACCCTCTTGTTAAGGAAACTTAAGTGAAGAGATTGGCCTAATTTCTAGATAGCTCAGTGTGCCCTAACCCAACGCATCTCCTGGTACTCTTAGTAAGCTAAGACACCAAGTTTGAGTTGTTGGTCAAAGTCAAAGGTTGACCAATTCAAAGAAGTTATGAATTACTCTATGAAGTCATAAAACAAGTTAGAAGGGGCTTCGAACTTCATAGAATGGAAGACAAGGATTGACCTCATCCTTGCCAAGAATAAAGTGTTGGATATCGTGAAAGGAAAGATTGTGGAACCATAGTTTGAAGAAGGAAAAGAGAAGGAACCTCAAAGCGTTGCAATTATGGAGAAGTTCAAGGACAATGACACCAATGCTATGAGTATCATAGTTGACTTTGTAAAACACCACTTGATACCCTACATCTCTCATCCTGACTCATCTAAGAAGATGTATGATGCCCTAACTAACCTCTTCTTAGTCGGAAACATTGGACAAGTAATGAGTCTAAAGAATGAGCTCCATGACATGAAAATGGATGATGATGACATCATAACATCATACCTTGTGAGAATCTCTCAGCTAAGAGATCAACTGCAAACTATTGAAGAAATCCTTTTAGAGAAGGAACTGGTAAATATAGTACTCAATGGTATTCCCAAGACATAGGATGCATTTTCTGCAAGCATGAACAAAAGGAAGGATTATCCCACATTTGAAGAACTTTGGACTTCTTGTGCACAAGAAGAATCAAGGATTAATGCAAAAGAGAAACCCCAAAAGAAATACGATGATCAAGCTTTTGCAACAAGGTTCAAGAATTTCAGGAATAAGAAGAAGTTTGGCTCAAGGAAGAAACAAAATCAAGAAAAGGATATGTCAAAGATACAATGCTTCAACTGTCGAAAATATGGTCACTACAGGAACCACTGTCCCGAGTTAAGAAAAATGAGGGAAACAGATGAAGCAACAGTTTATGAATAAAGGGAACACTTAAAGAAAGTCAAGCATGATAAAACAAACTTCTTCTTCTAAGTCAAGGTAATAATATTCTTCAAAGATATTGTATATATCATGTGTACATATAATGTATATCTATTTTTTAGAAGAAAATATGTTCAAGTGAAACAATACCTATGGAATAATAACAAGATAAGGATTGTTATCACAATGACTACAAGTCAAGCAATACAGATGAAAATATGAAGTACATTGAAAATCCTTGGTAACAATTCATGTGGAAGCTATTACATAAGTAACAACTGCAAGATAAGTCGAAATCAGAATCAAACTTGAAGAAACCAAGAAGAAGTCAAAACAGAAAGAAGTTAGCTATCAAGAGGAAATTAGAAAAAGACTTGTGACACTTTGCAGAAGGAAATAAGGATGCAGATGGAAGTGTGGACTCTCTTAGATGGAGGGATTTGATTATAGAATTCCAAAAGAAGAACATGCATTCATGCATGAAGAAAGGATTAGGAGGAAGCAATCCTAAATGATATGATCCATTGAGGATTATGAAGTATATGTCCTTGTTCCCATTGAAAGTAGCAGCCATGATAAGAAGCACGTGTTCAAAAGAAGTCTTCCTTGAAAAGAAGCCTTAAAGTATCCTTGGTTGGCCATGTACATCCATGATCCTATGATGAAAGGAAGAAGTTGGAATTTTCAAGGCATGGAATCTATAGAAGACTGCATGGACCCAAGAGCTAAAGTGAAACATGAGGAAGAACATGAAGATTCCAAGAAAGAAATAAAATCCAGAACAACCAGTTATTATACCGAGAATGTAACACACCCATGGTGGGGCGTAAATATTTCATTCTTCTTAAGAAAATCAATACCCTCATTCGGGTCTCTATTCCATTCTTCTCTTCGAGAGTTTTTCAGCCATGGTTTCCATGGTCTGAACCGAGCTCAAAGCAAGTAGATATCCTCTCCCAAGTTCTTCAGGTTCTTCCATCCCTCCATACTTACATATGACCACGGGCTATGACCAGACGCCAAGAAATTCACCACGCGAATCCTTCAGAGTGGCAGATCTTCGAAGTTCACAATCCGACACTGCATGTCCTTAGGGATTTCGATGACCCTGATTCACTTCAGGACTTTGACATTCGGGAGTTTCGAACGTTCCAAACCCTTTTCTCCCCGAAGTACTCTGTACCCAGAGTTATATATCGAGCACCACATGTCCCTCGTGATCGACAACTGTGGTCCACTTTGGGACTTCGACATTCAGGAATTTCAAACATTCCAATGCCCTTTTCCTCTAAAGTAATATGTGCATGGAGTTACAAATTGAGCACCACGTGTCTCTTCACAATCGACGACTGTGGTCCACTTCAGGACTTCGACGTTTGTAGATTTTCAAACAATCCAACACCTTTTTCCTCTGAAGTAATTCGTACCCAGAGTTATAGATCGAGTGCCACACATCCCTTCACAATCGACGACTGTGGTCCACTTTGGGACTTCAACGTTCAGTAGTTTCAAACATTCCAATGCATTTTTCCTCTGAAGTACTCTGTACCCAGAGTTACAGATCGAGAGCCATGCATCCCTTCACGATCGATGGCTATGGTCCTCTTCGGGACTTCAATGTTTAGGAGTTTCAAACATTCCAATGCCTTTTTCCTTCAAAGTACTTTGTACCCGGAGTTACAGATCGAGCGCCATGCATCCCTTCGCGATCGACGGCTATGGTCCACTTCGAGACTTCGGCATTCGAGACTTTCAAACATTCCAACGCCTTTTTCCTCCGAAGTACTCCGTACCTGAAGTTACAGATCTAGCACCATGCATCCCTTCCTGATCGACGAATCACAGTGATTGTGGGGCCCCAACATGCTCGCTCTTTATCAAAGGGATCAATCTCCACAATCAAAAAAGTACTTGCCCAACTCAGTCTAATCATGGTCATTTATCCTCCATCCCAATAGGATCAACGACGTTGGTGAATTGTGGGTCATGAACTAGCATGTTCGCTAGTTTCACCTCCACGCTCCACAATGATTCCCCACCATCGATCTGTGTTCATAGATCGACAGTTCACAACGATTGCGGGGCCCAATCTTTGCAATCTAGGAATTTCTCACCCAACTCTATCTAATCATGGTCGTTGATCTTCCATCTCCAACGATATCAACAACGTTGGTTGATTGCGGGACGTGAACTAGCATGTTCGCTAATTTCACCTTCGTGCTCCGCAATTATTTCCAACCATTGATCTAATCAAGCAGCTGGTGTTTGATTTGTTAACTCTAGTGGGTATTTGAGTTGTTATGATGACTAAGATAGGTTCTCCTCCCAATGAATGGTTCACATTCATCTCCCCAATTAGGTTCTTGATTCATCTATGTCTCTTGTTACTCAGGGAGTTCGAGTAACTTTGAGTATCGTGAAGTTTGACATTCCAAGCATCGAACTCCCGAAAATCTGAAACCATCCTTTCGGGCTTAGCGCGACGTTCCTAGATCCAGGTCACATGGACCTTCAGATGACTCTCGGGATACGATCTCTACTCTTAGTTGGGTTTTACTTAAGGTCGTGGGTGCAAGTTCAAGGTCTCTTAGGCTACTAGTTTGAAGGGAACGCCTTCCTAGTTTGCAAAAACTTAAATTCTAGAACTGGGCAGTGTAAACTCATGAGGTTACTGAGACAGTAGCAATGACAAGAGGCCTGCTCCGATTCTGGAGCTATGAGGTAGCTCCCTGGGGAAAACACCTTCGAGAGTTAAAATGGATCATACCGGGAAAAACAGAAGCATAATTCCTTAAGGAAACCAATGTATATACATAATTTAACCTTTTCAATGCAGAACCATTTACAGATAAGTAAATACATGCATGCAAATATTAATTTCCAATTCAATGCATAAAGTATGGAAACACTTATCAAAACCAGATAACGTGAAGCGACTACTGGAAGAGGTGTATATTTCCACCCAACCATAGGCTCAGTCACTGCTAATGGATTTACCACTAGCCACCCCCAAGCTAGACCATGATGCTTTGAGATTGAATCTATTCTTCTGGCACAGAAATCGATAGGGACAAAGGTTACTCTCCTTCTCCTGACTCAGTCTCTATTTCCCATGATCAGAACACACTCTTTTCACAGTTCTTCCTTGAATTCGAGAGTTTTGTCTCTCGTCTCTGCACTCTTTGCATATTTCCTCTCGGACCCCCACGCTTTCCTTTCCTTACTTTTTCAACAAGATTGTGTGTGGCCTGAATTCCCAGTCTGTTGTCAGGTCTGGAAGCCTTACAAATGGGCGGTCTGCCCCATCCCCTCATTAGCTCTTGAGGAGGTCTTCCCACCTACCAACCTGAATGTAATTCATTCCAGGGTAAGAGGGTTGTTCTGATCTTGAGCAATTAAATCAAGCAAGGTACTGATTCGGTGGATGTTAACGCAACGATTCTTGGTCCCCTCAATCATCTCTTTCATAACAATCATAGCCTCTCTTAGCACATCCCCTTTCTAGTAGTCATGCAACATGTATCCATTTTCTATTAAAATAACAAAATTTACATTCATCGACCTTTTATACAAAGGTCCATCAAATAAAACATTCACACCTTTGAGTTTTCCATATTTTATTGGCCAATATAGTTATATTTACAAACTAGGGGAAACAGGGTGTTACAAAGAATCACAAGACTACCATCTTGGTTTGAACCCACTAGAAGCAATCAAGCATAAGAAATGGAAGTTATGATGAAGAACAATAAGAAATTGTGAAAAAGGGTTATGAATGGAAGCATTGCAAGAGTCAAAGGTTCTTCCAGAAGGAGGGAGAAGACTATGATAACAACTTGTTGTTGTAAACCAGATATACCTCTATATGAGCTATTATATCTCTTGCAATATCCATGGATTGAAGTTTACATCAGTTGGTTGTAAAAGATTGCTCTCCCAATAGAGCATTTGAGGAAGAATCTTATGTAAAGCAATCACAAGGTCTTGAGGTATACCAGAAAGAGACCCATGTATGCAGATATAAGAAGACCTTGTATGGATTCAAACAACTTGATGCAAAGTATCTCATATATAGCAGAAGCGTAGTGAAAACTTTCTATGACAAAGATAGTGTATCAGAATAGTTACTCAGAAGTCTGGGATGATGGATTGTTAATCCATGGAAAACTCTCATGATGATAGAAGAAGTGCTACCTGGATATGTTTTGATTTGATCCTTGCCACGATGTCATGATCTAGCAGGAAACATAAGTGTTGAATTTGACCATGATATATTGTAATGATCATAGATATATGAAGCCTTCAGAGAAAACTAGTGTTCCATGACAGACTGAAGTACATTGAGATCAATCATTACATTCTCTGTGATGAAGTCTAGAAAATAGAAGTGGTTCTACAATATATCTCCATAGATGAGTAGATAACATATATTTTGGTAAAGCCTCTATCCAAGATGAAAAAGTTTACGTACTTAAGAAACAAGATGGGCCTCATGGAGACTTCTTCCTTATTGAAAAAGGAAAATGTTACTCCCATGTTGGGAGGGAGAATTGTTGTGTTATTGATTTATGGACAGTCATTTTTCAGTTCGAAAAATGGTTCAGGATGAGCAATTCCTTTCTAGCTCGGAAAGTGGTTTGAGATTTATGACGAAAATGCATTTTCTAGTTCATAAAATGGTCCAGATCGGACAATCATTTTCGTAATGAAAATGGTCTGATAGATTGTTGATGTACCATAGACAATGATTCCCCTTATGGCCAGTGTGGGGGAATGGTCTAGGATAGTCATTCTTCTTGGCAGTCACTCTCAGTAGTGGTCAATTAGAATGGTCCACCTCGTCGGGCAGTAATTCTTTCAAAGTTTACAGTTGTGAGAATTTTTGAAGAATGGTCCATTTTGGAGGTTGGTGCAGGACAATCATTTTCATTAGGAAATGGTCTGGACAATCATTCCTTAGGGCAGACTCATTCTCTCCAGGTTGCACTATGATTAGTGTTGGAGGAATGGCCTAGTTAGGTGAATGGTCCAGGTTCAACAATCAAGGACAGGCATTCCCTAGGGAAGAATCATTCTCTTCAGGTTGCACTATGATTAGTGCTGGAGGAATGGCCCAATTAGGTGAATGGTCCAAGCTCAAAAATCATGGACAACTATTCTTTTGTGCTTGAGAAACATAGTCTAGATAGCCCATGGTTGATGTTTTATTTTCTGATGGTAGATGCTCTTCCAGATCTCACAGATGTGAGTGGAAGAATGGCCCAGATGACTCAGTTTATATCATGATATTGTTTCTATGTAGGTTGATATCAGATGATATGATTTCTATGGAGACTGTATGTCTCTAGACAATAGATGTATGCTACTGTGTTGTATGTGTTCCACTGGTTGTGACTATGTGTCGCTTATTAAGTAGTCATTTTCTACTTGGTGTGGTTCTATACCACTGGATAGTAGTTGTCTACTACTATGTATAGACACAGTTGTGTTCTATTGAATGGCATTGTTCTGATTTCCATGTAGACTATCAATAGTGTTGAAAATAATTATCAGCTAGATGGATAATCAGTGTGCGGATGGATAGACATTCTCCAGACGAAAAATGGTCCAAGACATTTATTCTTCTAGGACGTATGTCTAGATTAGAAGAATAGTCCTTGTAGCCCATGGCGTGACTTCCAACATCTATTGGAATATATATTCTTCTAGGACATATGTTTGGATTAGAAGAATGGTTCTTCTATCACTATGTGGAGTGAGTGACTTATTCAACATCATGCCTTATTACTCATATGGAGTATGGCTTCGAGAGATGATATAGTTGATGCTATCAGATGATATTGATAATGATGATGGTGCTCGTGATCTAATCATGAGATAGCCTGTATGGCTATGATGATGCTACCGGTTGAATGGTATGTTTGTGCTCAAGACCATTGCCTTCAATACATCCCTAGCTAGAAGGGAGTGTTGATATTATCGTAGCTTCAGGAGGTATTAACCTCCACGTGTAACCTTGATGAGAATAGAATATTTTGGGAAGAAAGAAGAAACCCTAAAGCATTGGACATAACCCTAGAAGACAAGTCGACTAAAGGAAATATTTAATATTGAGTGTTAGCCTCCAGAATGAGAAGTCGGCCCAGACAGCTAAGGAAAAATAGTATAAACACAGGATGCCAGAGCTCATTTTAAGGACACAACTCGCAACTGCAGAAAAGTAAGAGTGTGCACTGTAGAATCTGAGTAAGTGTGCAAGTCTGGAGAGTAGCTACAATTGTAGCTACTGCAACCTGTATTCTCGGTTTAGGCTTAGACTTTCTATTGATTATGGTTTGGACTTTCTACCTTGTGTGCTAGTTGTAGAGAGAGGTATACTACATTGATTGGCTATTAGGCCTAGGGTTTTCTTTTGGAATTATTCTCTATCAAGGCTCAAGGATAAGGTTCTCGGGGGTGGCTTTGGCCTATGGTTGGGTGACAATATTGCTATATTATCTATTGTTAAACGAGCACACCTATTATTTCTAAAAGACCTATGGTTGTATACCTTCTCTTTTCTTATAGCATATTCCTTTAAAAGTGAAGAAAGTGGAAAGAAGACACATTTCAATAAAATTAAAGATTTCAACTCAACATATTTAAATATAAGATCAACAACTCCAAAAAAAAAATTAATATTTAATTATTTGAAAGTTTTATATAAATAATTTTTTTATCTTTTATTTTCAATAATTTATGTAAATATTATAAATTATATTTTTTTATAAAAAAAATTTAAACAAATCTTATTTACTTTCCACTTTTTATGATAAAGAAATGCAACTAACTTCAATAATTTGGCATATATGTAATGTAAAGGAAACTAAACAACTCTAACATGGAATGCCATAAAAAAATCATAAAACCTCTCTGGTTGCAAACATGGAATGCCATTTATAGTTAGTTTTTTTTAAATCATGAAACCTCACTAATTACAAGATGAAATGTCATTTTATTTATTTATTTTTAAAATCTATATCAAAGAAATGCAACTAACTTCAATAATTTGACATATATGGCATATATGCAATGTAACCTAAACTAAACAAATATGCTCTTAAAAAAATCATGAAGGGGACTACAAACATGAAATGTTTGTTATTTGTTATAATTTATTTTTTTAAATCATGAAACTTTAGTTGAATAGAATGTCATTTTATTTTATTTTTTTAAATATAATAATATTCTTTATATAAAATTTATAGTTGAATAGAATGTCATTTTATTTTTATTTTTTTTAAATATGATAATATTCTTTATATAAAATTTATAATATAAAATGTGTCAAATTTATAATATATTAAAATAATGATTTCATGCATATAATGAAGAGATTGACTTAAAAAAATATAATTTATTTTCTTCAGTTTATGAATAAAATTACTAATTTAACATATTTTAAATTTCTCACACACTATATATATATTTTGATTGCATGCCTAGATTGAAGAGATGCACTTAAAAAGATAAGAAATATTGATATTATTTTAATACATTTTAAATTATACACATTTTCATATTATAATAATATAAACTTTAACCATATAAAATGTGTCGAACTTAAAATATATTAAAATAGTGATTTTATGCATGGAATGAAGCGATTGAGTCAAAAGGATAAGCATGTAATGAAGAGATTGAGTCAAAAGGATAAGAATATAGGAATATTGATGGAATATTGATATATAAGAATATAAGAATATTGATGTATATTTGATAGGAGGAAGACTTAATTTACAAGTACAAGGTTTAGAGTTCATAAATATAATAATATGCAACAAAGAAACTATTTATTCTGAAACTATTTATTCTAAAATATAGGAAGAAGGTACGAGAAGAAACTGAAAGTAAAGTTTTTATTCTAAAATGGCAGGAAAAAGGAAAGAGTAGACAATGAATGGCAAAACAATCAACTGGTAATCTTTGCAAAACACACGCGGCAATCTTTAAGGCTACTGCATAGTCATGGGGGCCATGAGCTGAACACACAGCATGGTCTGAAATGTTGATGGAGGAGAAATGCTGTTAAAGAAGTGAATTCCGATACATTATGGAATATGTTGACAACAAAACAACCAAAAACAAGATTCTCAAATTAGTTAGAAGACCATGATTTCAAGTGTAGGGAAAGCTAAAGTCAAACAGAAGAACAAAGTGGAAGTGTCCGGAAGTTGAAGATTTCAAACAGTGAGAATGTCTACAGAACTTCATCTACGATGAAGAAAAGGATTCTATGAGATAAAGTACTGGCAGCGGATATACTTCCCTTGGAGGTATATCAAGGGAAAAGATGAGAAAATGGAAAAAACCTGTAAAGGTGTCATCTTCTGTGAATCGCAGAATCAAAGATACACGTATAAGGTAAAATTTGTGCCACCCATTTGTCAAACATATGGCTAGGGAAGTAGGATAGGGAAACTCACACAATTGCACCCAGCGACAACAACAGGCACTCTGGTCCAGATTCAGAAAAAATGAATTCTCTAAAAGAAAGTGAAAGTGCCATCTGTGTCCAATAGAGAATTCCTGTAGTCTTACTAGACACTAATGTCATTCATTAAATTAAAGAATGAAGATGGAAGGAGACGAGATTGGATTGTAAACACCTTTAATTATGCAGAGACGAGAGGTGCTATAGGTGGAGATATCATATTACATCGCATGAATTCATCTTTGAATCTATTTAGCACACTTCTAATTTTTTATGCACTGAGCACTTGATAAATTGTGCTTAAAATTGATCTACACTAGTATGCAACATTCGTTAAAATGATTAAAATGATTTAACAACATTCGTTAAAATGATTAATTTTTATGCACTGAGCACTTGATAAGTTGTGCTTAAAATTGATCTACACTAGTATGCAACATTCGTTAAAATGATTTAAACTAGTATGCAACATTCGTTAAAATGATTAATTTTTTTTAAGTAATCATTGTACCATGTAAAACGCTTTCTCAAGTTTAAAATGTTCCATTTAAGAAATCTTAATAAACCACCTTAGATTCTACTCTTCAAAACTCATTGTAAAACAACTTAAATTGAGTGGAAAACTTTCTAGCATATATGCCGTGCTATATAAAACGTGCAAAGCAAGAGTTATGGTATGTTAATTTTGTGGCCATCGTCTCCCATATACTTTGCCACTAGCAATAGCGTTATATATAAAACAAACTCAAGATATCTCTAGTCGCTGGTGAGAAAGTAAAATTCTTCCATGTGGCCAACGACATTCCATATATTTAACAACATTTACTTATTTCGCCCACATTCAATTACATTCAAATTGCCAGAAAAATGTATATGGATGAATCATCAAACTGATCATTAAAGCATTTTATGAAACATGGTGCGTAAACTCCTATGGTAGAAGAACATTTATCATACAATACATAATGATATCTCTCTGAAAAGATAGATCGATCAAGATAACGTAGATATAACTCGTAGTGATTAGTTGTTGCATACTTCCGCGTTCAGAACATCACCCCCATCCTGCACATACAATATTGCAACATTAGGTTTAGACAAAATGAAAGCAATTGAAGGAAAAAAAATATGTTTTTTATTTTGTTGGTTAACTCAGTATTCACATAAATAGAAGCTTTGAATAATGGACAACGATTATCTACAGGCTCGAAATCCTATCAATGACAAGTTCCTTGCCTCAACTCGGTATTCATCTAAATAGAAGCTTTGATTTTAACGTGCAACAATTATCTACAGATCCGAAATCCTGCCAATGACAAGTTCCTTGCCGTGAGCCTTGCACATCTCTTCATAAGGTTCAGGGTCGGAAAAACTGTCACTTCAAGTGCATAAGGTTAAGATTCGCCAGATTGATGTTCATGGTAGTAGAATGACATAAACCGTTAGGATCTTGAAATTTTATGTGCTTCGGGGATCCTAAAATTCCTTGATTTGTTTTTTGTGTAGGCCTGTGATAAGATACATTTCTTTTCCAATTGACTTCTGCTACTGTATTTTGAAAAGAAGACTATAACATCTGAGAAATGCCAATGTAGTCTAAACTGTAGAGTTCGATAAACAGCGTAATCGAGTCAATCATCAGTGTAAAATTATTGGGAATTGGACCACACTGAAAGAGTTGAGCGAGTTGCAATATAGTGGAAGTTATAACTATGACCGAGAGTTAATTTCAATGGCGTTGATTTAATCTTCTGCCCATAAGAGATTTTAGTACAATATTTTCACTTAAATTCTACCTTTATGAATTCTACAAACGGCTAACTGTTCCAACTTCCAATCATCTTTTGAGCTATGCAAAGTGATTGGCGAGTGCAAATGAATTTTGATACCAGTAATGCTGGGCTGCAACTTATGATTCAATCTAAATTTAGCCAATTCACAGCCAGAAATTACTTTCAGTGATTTGAGTATTTATAAACATGTTTCAAATCATTTCCACCATCAAATGATGCCACCATTTCCTATGCCTCCTATAAATGAATATAAAATGACATAGATACTTTGCAAATGAAAAAGAATCATGCAGTTAGTCATATCCAACATCATTCCAAGAAAGCTCCACACTGAAGCTGCAGGTAGTTAGTCTATAAATTCAAGCTTCATGTGGAAACTAGACAACTGACGCGGCAGAAACATTAAAACATTTAGAATCCGAGATTTTAAAATTTTATGTTCTCATCACTGACTAAACTAGCGCATGTTCAAGTAAATGTCATGAAAGAGGCATTTAATTGAAATTAGTTAAAGAGTAATGCTTGATGGAGCCCATGGATATCCATGGTTAAAAGCCTGTACAATAGGGTTTTCAGTAATTTAACTAAAAAAAGCAATTTAGTTCTCTAATATCCATCTGAACATAAATAAGGAGTACAAATGCAGGAAACTATTCATGGCTTTTGTGCTGATACTTCAAACTTTGGTGTGGTTCCAACGATTCGATGAATTTCAGACCACCGATCATATATGAAGGGTATTATCAGCAGGTTATAAGCGGCAGTAACTAGAATAAATGTCAGAAAAACGAAACGGGCTGGCTGTGGTTATAGCTAATTCGGTTAGTTTCTGCACAGAGTTCATTGTCTAGGTCTCTATAAGTAATGGTTACCGACCATTTTTAATGTACTTGCCATCTGTGGAGAACCAGACTTTATTGCCTTCTTGATTACTCCTATAAAGAGAACTAATAAAGAGTTTACTCAGCACATTACCTCTGAGTTAGATTGTCTGCGGTTGTCCAGCATCAACCCGAAGTGAATATGAGGATAATGTGCCCACTGCAATAAAGATATCGAATAAGGATTTAAAAAAAGGAAAACAAATAGTTCATTAGATGAAAACATTTCGATAGCTGCATCATTATCTTACGTTCTTGGCAGCGGCGCTAAAAGCTTCCTTGTGAGTTATTTTTGGATTGTTGGCTTTGATCCTCTGGATTTCGTCTCTGCAAATCAGAAATATGTTTGTTAAGAAAGAAGGTTCACATCGAAATTTTATTTATTGATTCTTTGAAAAATAAAAAATCAATTACGTTTGAATTTTTTTCTGATTCATAAAAGAAAGAAAAGAAAAAAGATTACTAGAAATTTCAAATTTCGTGCTTCTCCCTAGATATTGAATAGGAATCGTTCTTACCTAATGAAACGATTATATGCAGATGGAACGCGCTGTTTCTTCTCGGGCTCTGCACGAACATGTAAACAAACGGTATTCGTATCAGTAGACGCTTTACTGTGCTTTCTTTTCTCGCATCGGCTATTATAATATGAATATTTTACACTGGAAATTCGTATAAAAAGTTTCATTCATCTTGTAACACAAAAAGGGGGAAAACATTTTGCCTACTATCTTGAAAAAATGTTATTTTCTTAGAAATTATAATGGTAAGTTGCTTGCTATGAATGTCGAGACATACGTCTGTAAGACGGAATCCTCGTTTCTTCGTTGTCCGGATAAGCATCGTTAATGGCAGTAGAAGAAGATGCCGGATCTCTGGTGTAGTCGTGCGTACCAGTATTCTGGCCTTGCTGTTAGCATTCATCACAATCAAAATCAGATAACAAAGAATCCTGGAAATGAAAATCATCCCATGATAAAGAATAAAGCAGTCATGTAAAAGAAATGTTCTAAAAATGATAAATAATAGATATTCGAGAGGTGAGCATAAAATTTCCTAACGCGAAGACGCTATTTCCCAGTGTTATTCGTGATCTACCGCGGCTGTTATGCAGGTTTACAGGGATTAATTTAGTAATATATGCCAGTATTGAAAGAAACTAAAGGTCAAACTTCCCATTTCCAACGATGATCTTCAACACTTCAAAGGCAGTGATTCTAAGCCGCCTATTACTTTCTTGGAAGAAATTTTTTATTACAGCAATCGGTACATTTAGCACCAGGATTTCTTTTCAGAACCAAAACCTAAAGTAACCTTTATTTTTCTTTCAGTAGTTTTGCAGTAATGTGGATTATCGCCTAGAAAATGCTATTCCTGGTGGCATCTGAATCTTTCAACAATGCTCGCTTGTTTTGTTTCATACCTTCAATCTGATAAAGTTTTACAGCCCTTAAATTAAATTCCTAACCCTAGGAAATCATAATCATCTACATGTATTCAAACCGTAGAAATTCTCAAGTAAAGATATTCTAAAATTTTTAGGTGAAGGATCTGCTGCAACATTATGCGAAAATTTTGCAAGCTTTACCGTCTGTAAAACACAGCAGTCAGTAAGTAATTATACTAGCGTAATATAACTTCAGAAATGCATGCCATACCTGCTGCGCCTGTTGTGGCAGCGACTGCAACAAGGGCGCCATGTTTACCGACAAAAGGTTAGTGCAATGACCGCATCGGACTGTAACAATCCTGTATAAGCTGTTGCATGGAACGTTTACCTGCAGTGACGACGCCCGTTAGACTCCATTAACGGTTCATTCTTCTTCATCATTTTCAGCATTCACAAAGTATACAAATTGATAACAGTTTCGACTTAATCTGAGCCTTTTTTCAATCAAATTGTCAGATTAGACATAAGTATATTCAAATGCATTCTCTCTACGGAAAGAGATAACGCATCTCTCAAGAGTCTGGCCAAATCTTAACACCTGCTAGAAAACCTTGAACATCATTTATCGACTCTTAATCTTGAAATCTTTAGGATTTCAAGATTTTTGTCACTAATTCACACTGTAAGTTCGAAAGCATGACCTACAGCTAAGAGTTTCCAAGCACTACTTTGTGCAAGGAAGTCCAAGAGATGTGCAATAGTGCCTTGCACCGCAGATTGCCTAGGTTTCAAGATTTCTATCACTAATTCACACTGTAAGTTCGAAAGCATGACCTACAGCTAAGAGTTTCCAAGCCCGACTTTGTGCAAGGAAGTCCAAGAGATGTGCAATAGTGCCTAGATTTTCCACGCCTGCCACGGAAATCGGCATTGACGTCGTTAACAAGGTTTTCATTTGCACGTTTAAGCTACATTTACGGAAAAGCTTAAAAAGATCCGACTTTTCTGCAGGCTATTAGTACGAGCCGCTTCATTCGCACGTTTAAGCTGCATTTACAGACGTTCTGCAGAAAAAAACTTTAAAGCCCCCATTTTCTAAGAATCCATCAGTCATACAGGCGCCTTCATTCACGATACAAGATGAGAAAGTTAAAGATCCGACAAAAGAGACACACATATACACAATGAGAGATGCGCAAAGACTGTTACACAAACCAAACCCTTGTCTGGCCATGGCATAGGGTAATTGACAGTACCGCGAGGATTGTGCTACAAAAGTCGCAGTGAACGTAGCAGAGGTGATCCTGCCCGACTTCGAATCCGCTCGTCGACATGTCTGAATCACGTTTTCAAGCAATCTCCCTTGCCTTCTCGTGCTGCTATACCGGGGAACGCGGTCCCCTTTATATAGCCAGATCCCAAAGTAAAGATTCAACCCAACGCCCGCCCTCGACTCGGTAAAAAAGCCAGGCGAAAATTAAGAAAAAGCACAAAGGGATTTATTAAGGGTAATAGATAGATAGATAGATAGATTCCTCCAGAGGCCGCGCCAGAAGGCCGACGGCGGCGGCAGTTCTCCGGGAAACGAGAAGGAATGCTTAGAGCTTCGCTTCAGCGCCGGTTCATTCCCGATTCCCAAGTCCCAACAGTCTACAACCTCAACCCGTCGGGATAAAGCACGGTTTTTGCCCGGTCTAAGGATCTGGAGGGCGGTGATGAACGATGCCTTAAAAAGCGGTTTCCGATGGCATGTTGATGCCCATGCCATGAAAATGATAATGATGATGGCGGTAATGATAAGGTAACAGTGCATGGATATGATAGAATGGATTCTGCTCTGGAATGACCGCCCTTCTTGCCTTCTAGCGAGCGGACGAGAAGGGCGAGGACTGGAGACACTACGGCCGGCCAAGCGAGTAAAGCCGGAGACGTACGAGTGGGTGAGAAGCCCCCTTCTTTCGCTCTGTGTCTGCAGTGCGGCTCTGTTCTCTAACCGGCCCCTCCTCCCTAGAATCAAATCTCAACTCGATAATTAATCCTTATCTCCCTCAATTAATCACCTCAGGTTCGAATATGCGTACTGCCTTAACATAATTGCGTGCCAGGCTGCCACCTCAAATTTTCGTCATTACCCAAAACTCCTAACAACATTAGACCTCTGTAAAAGGCGGCGTCCGCCTTCTTTTTACCCGGCGCGTAAAACGCGCCCCCTGCTCATTTTTACGCTCTATGGCAAAACGAGAACCGTAGATTTGACTAGAGTTTACTTAATTGCGCTACCTGAGGCCCCTCCTCGACACGCCAGAGAATCGAATGTCCCCTAGAACTCGAAGAAGAAAGAAGAAGAAGCCGCTGAGGCCCCCTCTGTCCTTTACTCCTTACACCGTCCTTACGCCAAAGGACACTTGTCCTTTTACTCTGATTAGACAGCAGCTACACCACTCGCTCCACACATATTGCTGCTTTCGAAAAATACGTACCCTCGGAGCGTATGACATGTTGGACAGGTGGTAAGGGACTGCTTTTTCCTTACTTTCCCTCCGCGGAGCATGTTTTAGGGTTAGGGTCCCACACATGCGCATCTATGGACACCCCAAAACCGAACAATATAAAACCCCCGCCCACCCCCCGGATGAATTTTTGACGGAATATTTGCCCGTCAAAGGTTCCTTCCTCTATTCTATTCTTGCAACATAATACTGCCTCCCCTTTTAGAATCTAAGACTGAAAATGGGGGGCGTCAAAGGTTCCCTGATCTCAATCCTACGTTATCCGTCATCACTTTCACTTTACCACCGTCAAATTCCGGGAACTGTGTTCGCCGTCATCCGAATGGAATTTCAGCGGTAAAATTAAAGTGCCACCCCATCCCCAATATTCCGGTCAGATATCGCCAAAATCTGTCTAGAAGTATTCTAGAATCATATATTCAATGACCAAACATGGCACCCCAAAATATTCGCTTATTTCCCAAGCCAATCTCAACTTACAGATCGCATTCGCATGGGTATCATATTCCTTGTAATTTTCTTTTCGAAGTGGCTCAAACGTAAGCCCGTACTTACGGATTAGCCGTGACTCACCCCTTGGTGCACCACGGATAAAGTTCCTTTTTCATAAACATTATTCAATAATAAACAACCCTTAACCTAATAATAATATTTTCCTTTAATTTTTAATTCAGCACACTTTCTCTTATTTTTCCTTTATAATTCAGCACACTTTCTCCAATTACTTTTCATTAGGGAATAAAATCTAACTTAGTCAAAAGAAATGATATGTCATAAGGGCACAACACTTTTTGTAATGTTTTGACTTCTGATTTTTTAACTTATTTTAATACCACCGATTTGGACGATTTACCATCATATTCGTTGTAATACGTCATGCTCTCTTTATATTCGCGTTGAATAAATATTCTAGCGTGTTTTGGATTAAAAAATGGAAGCTTAAATGCGAGGGCCCCCCATTAAGTAAGGGATATAATGTTTGTGTGAGAGATTTACTCACTTTTTGACCAAGGAGGACATGTGTCAAGTATGAAGTTAGAGACATAACACGTACGCCAGGTTCCCATGGATTTGGGAGGGGGGTTACTCTACGATACATAGTTTAAAATAAGTAGAGAGATTTGATTAGGTGTATATATTTTGATTATTTAATTAGAGTAAAGTGAATAAATAAATTTTATCTTATAATTCTTAATCAATGGTGTAGTTTAAAAGTTGTTTTATGGTTTTTTTCAACTACTATTGGAATTCAACAATGTGATTATTGGCAAAATCAAAATTTTACACTTTTCAAATTCTAAGGCACATTCTCAAATACCCTAGGGTATACCCTCAAATATCTAGAATATGTATGTTGAATTTACTATTTCAATTGTTTTTCTAAATTTCTGTTAATTTTTAGTGGAAAAAAATATTTAAATAAAAAAAAACTTAGAACATTTAGACTACATCTTAATGAATACTTTTATTCAAAATATATTAAATATTTAAGCATTTTTTTATGGAAAAATATATATGCTAATCATAATAAATATGTTAATAGTAGTAGAAAGATTTAATTGATAAGTGAAATGTTTTTTTTTGTTAATTTGTTACAATCATTTAAATTAATCTTTGAGGTTAATTGAATTCAATCCATTACAACTATTTATTGTTTGTTTCTTTTTTTGTCTTTATGTTGAATCTTGTTTTGTATATTTAAAATATAATTTTTAAACTCAAATATAATGAATCTTAAAGTTGTTAGCAAAAATCTTGAAGTTATAAATAATATATTAATATTGTTAAAACAAGTGATTAGGTGTATATATTTTGATTATTTAATTTAATTTACTTATGAAGATAGACAATCTTAATCAATAAATTCATTTAAAATATATCAAATATTTAAAAAATATTTAGTGGAAAAAATATATATTAACTGTAATATATATGTATCCTTGTTATTATATTAGATAGATTTATTTGATATTACATATTAACCAAAATGTAATATGTATGTATATTTGTTGTATTAGATGTATTTATTTGATATTACATATTAACCAAAATGTAATATGTATGTATATTTGTTGTATTAGATGTATTTATTTGATATTACATATTAACCAAAGAGAATTTGTTAAATTGTTACAATCACTTAAATTGTTTTTTGAAATTAATTAAATTCAATATATGTTAATTATTTATTGTTTGTCTCTTTTTTGTCGTTATGTTAGATCTTGTTCTTTGAAATTATTGAATTCAATATATGTTAATTATTTATTGTTTGTCCTTTTTGTCTTATGTTAAATCTTGTATTGCATATTTAAAACATAATTTTGAAACTCAAACATAATGAATTTTAAAATTATTAACAAAAATCTTAAAATTCTAAATAATATATCAATATTCTAAAAACAAGCATATATATTTTGATTATTTAATTTGGTTTACTTATAAAGAGATGTTTTAATTAATAGATTCCTTCAAAATATATTACATATTTAAAAATTATTTTAGTAGAAAAACTTATTAATATGTATGTATCTTAGTAATATTTGATAAATTTATTTGATATTACATATTAGAAAGAAAAAATAACTTTAAATTGTTTTTAGAGGTTAATTGAATTTCATACATGTCAATTATTTATAGTTATGTTTCTTTTTTGTCTTTATGTTGGATTCTTTTTGCATATCTAAACATAAATTTTAAATTCAAACATAACTAATCTTAAAATTATTAGCAAAAATCTTAAAGTTACAAATACAACAAATGATTAGGTGTATATATTTTGATTATTTAATTTATCTTAATCAATAAATTCATTCTAATTATATCAAATATTTAAAAAATATTTTATTAGAAAAATGTATATGCTAAGTATAATATGTATATATGTTAGTAGTACCAAATAGATTTATTTGATATCACATATTAGGAAAAAGATAATTTATTGAGTTGTTACAATCAGTTAAGTTATTTTTAGAAGTTAATTGAATTCAATAATGTCAACTATTTATTTTTTTGTTTTCTTCTTGTATTTATGTTGGATCTATGTTGGATCTTGTTTTGTATATTTAAAACATATTTTTTAAACTCAAATATAATAATGAATCTTCAAGTTATTAATAAAAATATTAAAGATATAAATGATATATGAATATTGTAGCAAGTGATTAGATGTATATATTTTTTTAATTTAATTTATTTTTCTTCATTTATAGAATTTAATTGAATAATAAAAATAATAAAGTTATAAATAATATATCAATATTGTAGCAAGTGATTAGATGTATATATTTTGATTATTTAATTTATTTTTCTTCATTTTTAAAAGTTAATTGAATTCGATAATGTCAACTATTTGTTTTTTCGTTTTTTTAGTGTATTTATGTTTTTTTAGTGTTTTATATATTTAAAACATATTTTTTAAACTTAAATACAATGAAACTTCAAATTATTAATAAAAATATTAAAGTTATAAATACTATATCTATATCAATATTGTAGCAAGTGATTAGATGTATGTATTATGATTATTTAATTTATTTTTCTTTGCAGAAAGTCATAGTCTTAATCAATACATTCATTCAAAATTATCAAATATTTAAGAATTTTTTTAGTGGAAAAATATATATTCTATTAGTAATATGTAACTTAGTAATATTAGATATATTTATAATATATTTATAGATTAATTAAATTTAATAAAGTTCATTATTTATTATTTCTTTTAAGTGATTTTTAGAAGTTAATTAAATTAAATAATGTTAATTATTTTTGTTTCTTTCTTATATTCATATTATATTATGTTTTGTATATTTAAAACATAATTTTAAAACTCAAATACAATTAACCTTCAAGTTATTAGAAAAACTCTTAAAGTTATAAATAATATATCAATATTGTCATACCAAGTGATTAGGTATATCTATATTGATTATTTAATTTATTTTATTTTTGAAGAAAGATATAGTCTTCATAAATAGATTCATTCAAAATTGATCAAAAATTTAAAATTTATTTTAATAAAAAAATATATATGCTAACTGTAATATGTATATTAGTAGTACTAGGTAGATTTATTTGATATTACATATTAGGAAAAAGAGAAGTTGTTAAGATGTTACAATCAATTAAGTTATTTGTAGAAGTTAATTGAATTTAATACATGTGAATTATTTATTGTTTCTTTCTTTTTTGACTTTATGTTTTCTTTTTTTTTACTTTATGTTGGATCGTGTTTTTCATATCTAAAACATAATTTTTAAACTCAAACATAATAAACTTCAAGGTTATTAACAAAATTCTTAAAGTTGTAAATAATATGTTATTCTGCATCAAACACGAACATTCATTATCGAGTAAATTGCATCCAAATTTTAAAAATGAGATTTGATGACCAAATTATTCACTTAACATTTTGACAATCAAGATTAATTTTTTTCACACCATCATCCAATATTAAAAATATAAACTGAAATAATAAGTACACAAACTCATCTCTTTTCCTATGAAAATTCTTCCACAAATTTGACAGCCTACCTTTCYTATGGAAAATCTCTCTCAAATCTAACAGGCTATCTAATTGATAAAAACTTTGTCCATAAAACTTTGACTAAAAATTTTAACTCATTTTATYAAATCAACAAAATAAAAATAAAAATACATATATATTTGAAAAAAAATAATCAAATTAAAAATATCAAAAAARTTAAACTTGTCCATTTATTAACTATTTTTTTTTTAATATWYTAAAACACTTAGCAGTWTKYKMAWAMYATGTCCCCCTAATTATTGATTTCATCAATCACAAAAAATAAAAATAAAAAAATAAATACCATGTGARTGAAAATCTATATACATTCAAACAAATCAATAAAATAATATAACATAAACATAAAATTGTTAGAAATATTTTAAATCAACTTCAAATTTATATAAATATAAAATTATAACCATATAAACTAACAAATCCAATTAATATAACATAAAAAAACTAACATACCAAATTATTAATGTATTTTAAAATCATCTTACCATTTATATAAATATATATATTAACACATCTCAATAATATAACATAAAAAACCAATAATATAACATAAAAAAAACCAATATAAGAGATTATTAATGTATTTTAAAATCATATATATATATATATAATTATAATTATAATTATAATTATAATGTCTTAAATTTAAAATGTCATAATATTTAATATATTATTTTTTAAGTGCATATTCCATGATTGTATCCATAGACACTTTTTCCTTTATCCTTTAGTATAAAGGAAATATGTAATTTTTTCATATTTAATTTGGAGTTTATTTATTATATTAAAAAAATATCAATTTTATCTTTAGTAAAATATTTTTATTATATATATAAAATAATTGAAATTTGAATTTTTTTATTTGTAAAGAGATATATTTTACTGTTTAATATAAGGGAGATGTGGAGTTTTTAATATGGAGTTGATATATAACATTTAAAAAATATATTAATATGATTTTTTTTTTTGGCTAGAACAACGATAAAGTTTTGTAAACATTTAGGAGGAAACACATGTTCTTAATCATTAAGCCTACTCAAACTACTAGTAAACTACTTGTTAATTCTCTCAATCACTATATATATGATGTCTGTATAACAAAAATAAATTTAACATAATAATAATTAATAAAAAACTTTGAAAAAAAGTTTACACCTCAACATTTATATTTATTTAACTCAATAATATATCCAAAATCAAAATCTATTTAAATTAATATATAATAATATACTATAACTATAAATACAAGTTTTTAATTGTATCCTAATTTATATTATGTCAATATAATTTTCATTTATATTTATTTAACTCAATAATATATCCAAAATCAAAATCTATTTAAATTAATATATAATAATATACTATAACTATAAATACAAGTTTTTAATTGTATCCTATGTCAATATAATTTTCCATTATTGATTCTAATGTATTTTATATTATAATATGAGAAGGTTGTTTTGTATTATAATTAAGTCTGGATATCGTAGAAAGAGATCAATTATAAGGTTATTTTGAAAAAGTTCTTTAAAGTCTAAATATAATTGAATATCTTATTAAAATAATATTTGAATATCTCGTTAAAATAATGAAAGAATTACCAATGGGAATGGTGTCTAAAAGGAACTTATCCACCGTGTTAATTCTAACTTATCATTATCCACATGTTAATTCTAACTAAGAGGGAATTTTTGATAGCTAAAGGATATAAGTGATCGGGCTAGGAAGAAGATGTACGATAAGGCTAAATTTGTTATCCACTTATTAAAGGACAAAACATATGAATATGTTTAGTCAACTCTATGTAAGTTTTTAAACAAAAAAGTGTTATAAACAAAGTGTAACTAAGATGTTTCTCTAAGATAAGTGGGGAAGAAATGATAGTGGGCTAAAAACATTTAAGATGGGCTAAAACATTTAAGATGGAAGTCTTTTTCTCAAAGATAAATGGGGAAGAAATGATAGTGGATAGTTAATACTATAATGTTTTAGTTGTTTTCAAATTTTTACTTGTTCTTGTCTCACTTGTACTTTGGTAATATGTATTTATGCTAAGTGTTGTAACGTTTCATTTAAATATATGTCCAATAATTTTTGTAGAGTGCCTTCTTTCTCGTAAAGTAAATGGTTTTCCCTATTTATCATGCAATTAGTTTTTGGTCTTCTTGTTTTTTGATAACTATGTGTAACTATAATCACTCTTTTCCTTCTTGTGAAAACAATGCATTGTTTGTATTTCATTTTATAACTAGATTTCTACTATCTTCATTTTTTTCATTTCTTATTCATATGTGGTACTTTCTATTGTTATTTCTAATTCACTCAAATTAATTTTCTTAGTCTTTAATTCGTTATAAATTTGTATATAATAGATAAGATAGCTTTCAATTTTTTTTCCTTTTTAATTATTAACTTTGCAAATTTGGTTAATAATGTATTAAGTTTCTCTAAGTATCCATATTCTCCTTGCAACATATTAGTTGACTAGTCTTCTACTCAGTTACCAATTGAAAAGATTAAAAATAAATTCCTTATGACTATTAAGTGGGTCTACATTTCATTAAGGGAAGGTAGGTTTGGAATGTCTTGGATCTTCCTCTGAATTCCTTAAGTACTTCTCTTTCATTTTTCTTTCTTTCTTCCAATTTCTCGGTAGTGTTGTTCAATCTCTAATTTGTCTCCTTGGTGACTTCATTCTTTAGGTTTTAAAGCTCCTTGTCTAATGCATTCTTGGGAATGAATGTCAATAATGTGTCATTTCCTTGATTTTGTTGTTGTYTGTTGGCGCATAATTGGAGACCGAGGTTTTTAGAGGTTACCAACAAAGGTATTGTTGTAGTCGAGTTTCCCTGRCATATTCAACCTTCCACAAGGGAAGGAGGTCTCACCCGAAGTTCTATCGAGACTTGTGTGATAAAGCGAGTTAAATAGGACAAACCATCAATCCCAACACATTACAATACAATTCCATACTTAAAGGTAAATATATTGTAACAWTGAAAGGCTTAGACCAGTAAAAGCATTAAATAGTCCATGTTGTGAAACATTAAAGTAAATACATACATTACAAAATTTGTTTAAACAACAACACAACTAGCAATTACGCAGAACAAAAAAAATTACAGAGGAAATAAACCATGCATTCATCCACATATTGACAAATTTATGGGTGCCTGAATAATCCAACATATATTATCATATCATATCTGATCATACATGGAATACATTCCTTTCTATCAAGACTTATACAAGTGAATTGGTAATGAGGTACATGATCTCAACTATGAAACTCTACGTAGTTTCATTTCTACTCAGTAATGCTCAATAACAACAAAACCCAAAAACCCCACAACAATAGCACAACAAAATAGAACCAATGGAAAACCCAAAACATAAACTTAGGATAGAATCCCAACCCATTACATAACTCCATGCTTTATAACATTTCCATCGAGCTTATTGGCTTCTTGATTCCACTGTTACACTTTCTTGATTTTGTGTCCTTTTAACATGCACTTGAACGTTCCAGATATTTCTGCTTCTTTTCCTAGTTGACTCATCACTCTTTTTCCTTGCTGGCACAATGGAAGTTATCTTTCCTCCACTTGGATCCACTGCGGGTGTGCTATATTATTCTGCAAAACCTTAATACATCCTACAAAACTTTGCGGTCTTCAAAATGAAGGGCCCAACACACCCCAACCACAATCCTTGACTCATCTCGAGTCAACCTTTTGTTGACTTGTTGTGGTCACCTTCAACAAAGGGTCCAACTCCAGAACAATGGCAAAGGCTTTCTTGTGGAAACCATCGTAGTGTGAAACCCTTTCCTTCCATTTCCTTGCCAAAATTAAGGCACCCACAACAAATTCTTGTGCGGTGTTGACATCAGGTACCTTAGGCTTGGTAACCAACAGAGCATTGCACTTTGTTTCAAGAAGAGAGTCCAGTTGTTGAAGAAAAATGTAATTTGCTTGAATTGTAGCCTTGAACTATTGGAGTGTTGTCTTCACAACTCTGTTAACTTCATCCATCATATCTAGATGGTCATCCTCAGCTTGGATCTCAACAAATGTTTTCGATTTCTCTATAGAGTCAGCAATGGCTCGGGCTTCCACATGCATCTATTTAAGCCTCGTGTACAACTCTTCGACATGCCTACTACGTTGGTCCAACAAGACAACCCAGTTCGTGACCATATCAAAGAGTCAAAAACACTCATCGTTCTTGGTATGAAGCAAGAACTTGACATTGGCACCCTCTGCGACTACATGTTCAAGATTTCAGAGGAGATCTTCATGTTTCTCTTGTTCTTTTAGCCAGATGGCATCCAACTAGTGTTGGAGATCTTCATTTTTTCTGGCCATTTGCATCCATGCATATTCTACAAGGCCAAACCTATCCACTGGCGCAACTGAGCCAACGTCCTCTGGGAGATCATGTGCCATTTGTCGAATAGTAGGCCATTACCTATATAATGTTTTTGGAAAAAACCTTGACAATAGATTCATCTTGTACCCACAAGCTCTTCTCAAGTTCCACAACTGCAGTAGTGGTCTGAACAACCTCTTGTAGTTTTTATGCATGTTATGTGAGCTCTTGATTATTATGATCAACTGTAGTGATTCTCTACTCTAGTTGATTGGTGGAAGCCCTGATTAGCTGCAAAATCTAGGTTGTAGGTAGGGCAGACATTTCTTCACTCATAGAATAAATATCAAATGATAGTCGTGAAGCAAGCAACTGACCACTTGCAATAGAGTGTTATGAAAATCTCAGAGTACCAACACCCTCTGGGGTAGGAAAATGGACTCTGAAGCTGCAAAAAACTCGGTCATGTACTTCCAGTGGAAGCATGGAAAACACTTTTGTTTATTCCAAGTAGAGCTCCATGTTGGCCCTACACTATTTTGGATCCTGCAACATTGGTTCCACTTTCTCTTTGACGAAGGTCATGTTGTGCACTGATTGTGTGTCATCCTGGGCATCCTTCAACTCATGCTCTAGTTTATCCTGGTATATCAAAGGGTCCTCATCCATTGGACATCATGTCTCAGGTCTTGTCTCTGGCTATAAAGGGAAGGTCATTTCTGGTGTTGAGTCCAAGGTGACTTGAACCTCCAGAATATGAGGAGAGTTGGGTGGGGATGAAGCAGAGGTAACTATAGTGGTGGCGGGATTGGCAAAAGAGTCGAGCAATATGGTATCATCCTAGGTATGGACTGGGGAGGATGGAGGCGTGGTAAAACCATTGATGGTCCCACCATTATGTGGTTTGGAGGCCTATTCGATGAAAATAGTAGCTTGGGGTTAGATTGGAGGGTTGTTAATAATATGTATGATGACGGGTGTGGATAGTGAAGTGAAAGAAGTGGGAGTTTTAGTACGTGACAGGGGTCAAGTGGTGTGGACTTATGGCGGAATGGAGGAAAGTGGGATGGACTCAGTAATGAGAGAGTCCATAGTGGGCTAGTAGGGAGACTTGCTATGCAAAATTTTTCGGGGAAAGATAGAGGTTAGCACCTCTTGAAACTGCTTACCTGATATTTGAGTCATAAAGAATGGAGGAAAAGGGTATATGAAATGTATTTCTCGGTGATGCATCCATTTCTTCTTCCTCATCCTCTTCCTATGAGGTGGTTGGTGTGTGGGATTTCTTGCTTGCACTAGGGTCTACACCTAATGTTTTGGTTGGGGAAGACCTTTGTGAATGGTTGGTAGGGTGTAGGAAGCACCTATCAATGTCTCTTCCCTTAGGACCATTGGCCATCCTATGAACTCATTTTAAAATGCCACTGCATCTAGGTATAGTGAAAGAGGAGTTGTATGAAACAATTTTGGTGCAACACCCAATGGTCGTACAAAAGTGTGGTTGCGATTCATATTGAACCAGATGTCGTGAGTATGGTTTTTGAGGATCTCTTGCGGAATCCTGAGCCTCTGAGTGGAGGTGACCATCTCACTGTGCCACTGTTAAAATACAACATTGTGTTCGGAAACATCACTGAACAAATTCCAAGCATGCCAAGAATCAAATAACTTGGCAATGCGAGGATCTGACCCATGAGAAATTCTTCAATCATGGGGAGGCTTTCATTTCCACTTCACAAAAGTGATAAGCAGATATTCGTAAATGGAATAAGTTTCCTAGTCATGGAAATCTGCACAATCCTATAGCATCTATTGGAGCATATATTGGCACCATTTCATCAGTGTGCCATTCTTGGTGAATTCAGTCATCGCTATGGCATCCAGCGTACACCCATTCCACGTGAAAATTTTCATCACCTTTCCAATGCTGAGGTAGCAGGCACAGTGGACCTATGGATCATTAATGGGCTCTATCATAGCACCACTAACTCCCTGACGAGTGCCATAAAACTCATAGAGTCTGAGCATACCCTTTTTCTTTCCATGCTTCTCGGACCTCTGGAAGTCATCCAATACATTTTGACCTATTATGGAAAAGCATGTCAGCTGGTGGATGTATTCAATGTGTATGGGGTATTCTTTTTCCAGCCACAAAATTTCATTATGGATTCGACTGATTAATAATTTAGTGCATTTGGCGACTTTAGCAGTGGTGTCGAACAATGGTAAGTCTGACAAATTCATGAGTGTGTTGTCATGCAGGGGTAGGAATGATTGCTTCCATTGCCACTGGAATGAACCATTCGGTAAGGTGGTGCAGTATTGGAAGGTATGAATCATCATGGATGGGTACTGAGAATCATCAGTGATGTCCGTGTCCACCATCCGTGTGTGTTCCACCTTGCCATGAAGATCATCTAAAACTTCAACCTGGGGGTTGATGAATTCGGTCGGAACAAAAACTGTAAGTGGAGTAGGAGATTTGGGGAAAGATCCCCGACCAGAGGTCTGAATCATGCTAATAGAATTTTTATGGTAGAAAAAGTGAACAGGGGGACGAGGCTGTAGACACAAATTCAAAGAGAGCTCACTGGGCACCAGAACTAAGTATACAATTAGTGTGATGAAACTACAAGAATATCATTTCATTGGCCAAAGATGTGCTTATAAGAAAAATATGGAGGGTGACGCGATGGCCATGCATTGAATAATACAAGGTGACAAGAGTGGGAAAAGTCCATTTTTTGAAAGTAAAGCTTAATTTGGAAAAATACAGCTAGCAAGGAAAGTAGCACGTGTAGGGAAAAAACACATGTAAAGGAAGAAAGCATGCAAGGCGTGCTGGCAAGAAAACCTAACCACATTAGGGTTAGGGTTTTTGTAAGAGATTGTAATGGATGATAAACTATAAATTAGTATAAATAAGTACCTAGGAGGTCTAGGTCAAGGTTGTTGTTGTTGTTTTTGGTGTTGGTTGCTGAGTTTTGTTCTGTTCGGTTAAGGAAACTACTGTAAGATCTGATATAATTTTGTAAGCTATTGAGCTATAGGGGAGTCAAGTGGTTAGAGCTTGAGGGTTAGATCATAGGATGAGGATCCTGGTGCGATCTAGTCAACCTCATAGAGGATTGTGGAACCTATTTTGTGATTGTATGATTGGAATTGTAGTGAGCACGACAACATATATTACAAAAATCTAAATAAAAGAGCATAAGAAGCCAGATCTTTGTGGACGTAGCCCAAGAGGGGGTGAACCACGATAACACTTGTGTTATGTGTTGTGTTTATTGCATATTTCCCTTATATAAGTTGTTAGACTATGAATGGATGAATGGATAATTCTTTGATATATGTTATATGTTAGATTTGATAGAATGCATGCATAGACTTAATAGATGAATGAATATTAATAATAATAGATTGAGTAATCAGTTAAATCTTGGGAAATATCAGTACAATCCTATATCCCCACTCTTTCCTAAGCTACAAGCATCTAAGCATTGTAGTCACCCATAGATCTATCTCGGGTGAGACTGCACTGTGTAATCTATGCATTCCGTTGCCTTCTGGTTTACCAGAAGGGTCAATAGTTTTAGAGGCTTTTGTTGGAAAACTATTCAGATCTGAACCTGGGTTAGCCCAAGAGTAGGAAGAGAGATTAATAGACAACAAATGGTTTTGTGTCCGACTGGAACTGCATGGGATTGAGTGAGTGGGATATATGAAAGAATCGCACAGAGAATGAAGGAATAAAAAGAAATGTTTAGACCATGGAGTCCAACGAAGGAAGAGATTGAAATATGGATGAAAAAAAAGGAGCTTGAGTTTTCACAGAAGGATAACATAAACCCTAAGTTAACACCACACAAATCTCTAGACAAGTATGTGTTTAGCGACTTGCATGAGGTCTTTTTTTTGTGATTTCCCACATGTGTTGTAGGAGTGGATATTGAGGTTGAAACACAACCATCCCACAAATTGAATTAGACATCTTGAATGGAATCCTGTGGAGATCGCATAGTTACAACAAATTAACAACAAATTTACGCGCGCAGTAGATTTCTGGATAGACAATATTGTTGCAGGGTTTATCATAGAATTTGCAGTGGATACCATGAAGTCTTACATCACAGCAAAGAAAGAGTTTTTAAAGGGACCCAAATGTAGGTATATCAGATCGATGTATACTTCAATCAATATATTATTGTATAATAAAGGTGTACTGACTATGGAAGAAGACAACTAGACTTCCTTGTGTGCATGGGGGAAGCACTGACAAGAGGTGGAGAAATGGAGGAAGATATGGATAAGGGAAAGAAGGAGGAGGGCATGGACCCAATCATGATGGAGGAATGTCATATCAAACAGAGCATGGTAACAACTGGAAAGACGTGTAGTGGAGTGCCTTACCAATATAAGATGAATAGTAAGAAGAGAGCCATAGTAGATATAGAGGGCTTGGAAAGTGCTGAAGAAGAGGTAGAGGATTTCCAAGTCGTGGATCATATTGAGTAAATCCTATGCACAACATATGAAAGGAAGAATGGAGGTACAATGGTAGGAATATAAGGAAAAAATCCTATCCATGTTAGTGTCAGTGTGGAACCCATAACCCCATGTGCAACTAATACACCAGAAAGAACACCACCATTCAAAAAACTGAATTTTAATGGAAGAAAGACAACAAGAAGTCCATCTAAACAAGGAGAAACAACTGGAGGAGCCAGTTCAGGAAGTAGTAGTCAAGGATCTACATCACGTGAAGGGAGTAGTTCATCACAGTTCAAGATGGAAGGACATGATCCCACCATTAGGTTACCAAAATTTAGGGGAGAGGCATATGGGGACCTTGAAAAGAATTTGTTTATCTATGGGAATATATGGTAAGAAAAGCATATCACAGATGAGGACACAAAACTTGTGCAATTAGATATCACGCTAAGAGATTGCGCACTAGATTGGTACATGAGCCTAGGTATAAACAACCCACCAGGAATGAAAAGAACAATTGCAGATGTCAAGAATATATTGATAAATGAATTTCAGAATTCTATTTCAAAAGATAAGTACATGAATGAGATGATTGAAATCAGACATAAACTAGGTGAGTTTGTTTGGGAGATTGATAAGAGGTTCAAACAGTTGAAGGGTAAATTGAAATATGTCATGGATGACATGAAACATAGACATATCTTTGTGAATTCATTGTTACCACATTTGAAATACCCCTTGAGACAACAAAAGTTTCAAACTCAGGCAAAGGCTTTGTGGGGAGCCTTACAACTAGAAGAGAACCAATATCGGAAGATAGATCCAACAATAGAAGAGCTAAAGGAGGACCTGAAGAAACTCACATTTCAACTGAACTAGAATAAGGGAAAAGAGAAGTTGTTTGGTGTACTAAATGCAAGACATAAGGACACCACAAGAATAAGTGTCCAACTTTTGCATAGTACATGGAAACCATTCTACCAAACTTGTTTCCAACAAGAGGATCATGGTGCGATATCTGTAAAACACAGGGTCATGATCCATATCATTTTCCAATGATGCAGAAGTACTAGACAGTACCTAAGAATTCATACTGCAATTTTTGAAAATTAGTGGTTCATGATGACAAAGATTGTAGGAAAATGGACTTGATAAGGGAAAGAACTTCAGATACATATAGGGTACAGGCAGAAATGATGAGAGGGAAAGATGCACCAAATTTCAACTAGGTACCAACTCCATATAATAATGCACAATAGCAGTACAACATTGGGAAGCCACAATATAACAAGGTGCAGCCTCAGTTAACCCATGCGGTATAATCAAGTACCTTAGTACAACACACCACGAGGAGATCGAGGTGGATAAAGAGGTGGAGGATGAGGTAGAGGAGGATTTGGAAGACGCTGAGGTCCATTAGTATATCTACACTACCAACAACTAGGACATTATTCAAGAGAATGTCCACTTCCACCTACGACATGCATGTACTGTCGCACAACAAACCATGCTATAGAGGACTGTCCAACATTATTGGGGAAGATTCAAGAAAAGAGAAATTAGAACAATCAGAATGTACGATGGATTTCTATAGAATCCAGAGATGGTGGGAGAAACATCAACATAGTCACACACTGAGGAGCTAATACAGGAGCCGATGTAGTAAGACAAAACCCAACGCAACACCAAAGGGTGAAGAAAAATACTGAAACACAAAAGCAATTTGATGCATAGACCGAAACCGAGATATTCAAGGAGGCCAGACAAGAGTTTTCAAACAATATGTTGTGTCCACATCAGCTACACAAGATACTCAGAACGTACCAATGTATGAGATTCCTTTATCAATGGATCACACCAGCGAAGCACCACCTTTAGTGCAAGTAAGTACCATAAAGACTTTTCTGCAATCCTGTGTTAAACTACTGAATGATCCATCATCTGGAAAAAATTTGCAAAATAAGTTAGAAAGATGTAAGACAGAGGTAGAGGGAAAGTTAGAGAAGAAAATAGTCAATCACCTCCATAGAAGAAGGAGGACAAGTAGGGAATTCAGACTGAATGTTAACATTGGAGATTTCAATATGGGGGATATCATACTGGATTTAGGATCTGAGGTAAATGTGTTACCTAAGAATACATGGAAATGTATTAGAGAGCCCACACTAGGATATTCACCTATCCATTTGAAGTTATCAAACCAACACAGAGTTCTACCAATTGGAAGGCTTAAGGGTGTGACAGTAGATTTGGATGGAGTGCGCACTAAGACAAACTTTGAAGTGATAGAGATACTAGATGGTACAACACCTTATCCAACATTGCTTGGACTAGATTGGTGTAACATACCCAACCACCCACAAGCCGAGGTACGCTACCTGCAAGCCCACCCTTGGGATTATTTCTTGTACCGATACCTTTTTAAAAATTAAAGATGCATAAAAGAAAATACTTTAATGACATGCAGAGCAGTAGTCAACAAGAATGCATAGTCTAAAGATTCAATTAAACGATAATTAAATATACATCAGAAATACATTCATATACATGCAATTGATACCATAACAGAGAGCACTTATCTTTATGAAAGATGAAACCAACTGGTTGCAGACTAAGGACGTTCCACCCAACCGTAGACACTATTGTTCCAAATCTCAACAACAACGTCACCCCCGAGCTAGGGCTATGAATCCACAAGGACAGTTCTAGAGTGTTACTTGGCTTCCCAAACCAGTCAACACCCAATCTCTCATAGGCTTCCCAACTCTCACAAAAATCCAAGTACCCAACTCTCTTCTACCCATCTTGCACCACCCGAGAGAATGGACTTCCACCCTTCTCTACCATGCAGTCCCTCAGGCAATCCTTCTCCTTAATTTGGGCTCCGGTGCAATTGGTCTAGAATCTCAATGCTGGAACTCTAAGGACTCACAGTTGTGAGCAACGTTGGACTTAGGCCAACGCATCTCAGACATGCATGCCTCAAATCACGACTGGATCACACCAGCGACCGCTACATCCAACTATCTTGTGGCTAATATTCAACAGTTCGAATCCCTTTCCCAAGCCAAGACGTGGATGAGGATGGATCAATGAATGAGTAACTGGGTGTATGAAAGTGCATGAGGGAAAATGAATGATCGTACAGGGAATCGATGAACAAGCCATCAGGCGAACCCCCCCATCAGACCTGAGGCAAGTTTAAGTAACCTCGTGGGGAAAACAAGAACCTCTTGGCCTTCCCCAATAAGCTCACGTAACTGATTCCCTCCCTTAGGCAAAAAGGGTAATTAACATAGGAGTAAACACTTATCCCCTCAAGCCCCCTGTCTTGTGGAATCATAGCCCCCTATAACTCTAGTTCTTGTTCGTCTAGCAACCATCCATGTATTTATTATTAATAATGATAAAAACATTACATGTCTTGGGCACACTATCCTTTTAATAATTGTTTGGGCACTCTGGCCTCTCAGCATTGATACAATACATTATTTAAAATGGGGGTTCAAAACCTATGGTGTTACATACCCTCCCCCTTATTTTGGCACTATCCTTAGTGCATATACAAAATAGAGATCAAAATATCAAATTTATTCAAAAAGCTGCGGGTACTCTGCCCGCATGGCATCTTCATGCTCCCAGGTAGCTTCTTCAGGACTGTAGCAGGTCCACTGAATTTTAACCATCTCTATAACTCGATTCCAGAG